>JAIPRM010004393.1:0-23092 GCA_025469315.1 Stegophylla sp. TES_Ste_2020 | reverse complement strand
TTCCTTCGTTCAGAATCGTTTTGCTGAAGAAATGATTTATCGTTTCTTTAAAATTTAATACGCCCGTCAAGAGAATACCACCCATCGTGCGAAGTACACCCATCGTGCGAAGTATGTCCGCTTTTTAAAATTGTCCCGCACTAAAATATTCCTCGTCTTATTATTTATTTATATTTAAATTTTCATAAATTTTGGATTGGAAAAAAGATAGTTTTTGAGTATTTTTTTGTCACATTTTCCTGAATTTTGAGAATACTATTGAGGATTTCGAAAAACGAACTCTCAAATGTTCAATCTTGAGGTAAATTGTGATTCAAAAGATAGCAATAGTCGAAACTTTTTGACAAGTATATCCCATAAGAAAAAAAATGTTAACAGAGAAAAATAATTATGAATAAATAAACATTGTTGTAAAAACACTCTTCGCTCCATTCTGAAATCTAAGACATAGCGTTGTTCTAAAATTAAAAAGTACTTTCGAACACATTACCGACGCATTACAATATTAAGTACTAAGAATATTGATAAAACGCGTATCGTCGGATCGACGTGTGTAATGACTAACATAATATTTTACTCTCGGCGACATAAAAAAGTTTTTACGGTACGTAATCAAGTTTTTCCCCGTATCGTACATATGCCGCGTTTTATCGAGGGTAAGTTTTTTACCCCACCTCCCCTGCCCCCCCCCCGTTCCTCGACGACAAGATACGAGAAAACTTCTCTGGAAAACGCAATATTTAATCGTTTACAATGCAATCTCGTCGGGCGCACCTCTTCTCTCCACACAACGATGCCGCCGCGAGGACTCGACAACACGATAACATATTTTCACATTGTGTATACACTTTTCGTAATAATAATAATAATAATAATATATACAACATACGATGCGGTTCAATGGTTTTACCGTATCACGTTAATATCTGTCCCGGAGGACCGTTTTATGAATTCGGCGGAAAATAAATCTGCGCGAACGAAATCGTCGATACGATCAGACAAAAAAAAAAAAAAAATGACTACTAAGGGGCCGGGGCCGACTCGCTCGCCGTCTTCTCCGCATCATCCCTCTCGACGATGTTATCCCTTGCCCCACGGGTGACATAATAATTTGGGGGTGGTCTGTCAAATCGGGTGCACCAGAGAAACGAGAATTCAACGTCACACGCTATCTTTATTAAAATCGGCTTAGAACGCCTGTAATCGTTTGAGTTTCTTCGCAGTCGTGTCTCCTTTGCCTATTATCTCGTATAGTCATTTCGAGAGCACACGGAGACAGAGAGAGAGACAGAACAATAACAACAGCGACTCGGGTCGGAGGACGAAACAATTTTTATGTTTTCGAACCAGAACGACTACTTTCGGTGGGCGGGGGGTGAGACTAATGTCGTTTTAAGCGGACAGTTGCCGTTCGATATTCCCCGCCGTTTCATGCGATTTTATTGCGTCTCCCGAATTGGACGGCGTTCAAAACGGAAAACGAAAAGCAAACGACGTGACGTGTTATTTTCATTGTCTTCCCCTCCCTCCCCCCCCCCGCCATATCGCATCGTAAACGATGATTTATATCGATATTATCATACGTTATTTTTCCGCATTAACGGAACGGAATTAATAAAACAATAACATAATATTGTAAAAGACCGGACAGATCACAATATGACATTGTATTAATAAACAGATCGAGTTCGTAAAAATTCAAATGATAACGGTCGGAAAGAGTACTTACCTGTATCCTTATACACGTGTGTATGTGTATAATTCTCAGGGTAAATATTTATACGCTTTTGCTTATTGCAGCGATTTCCAATCTCGGGTCGCGACCCAAATTAGGGTCGCAAAACATTTACATATTTTATTATTTTAACATTATTTTCATTTTATTTTCAAAAAAAATAATCTGATAACAAGCTAAAAGATAAATCTATTGTAACAAAATAATCTGAAAATGCATTACTACTTACATACATGAAACCGGGTTTTCTATATTAGTTGTCATGAAATCTAAGCATATTAATCAATAATCGCCTTGATGCTCAACATGATATGCGATGTACACTTTCAATGAATATACATACTAACAATAAAGAAAATGTAGAACAGTAGAACATTTTCAGCTTCAAGGAAGTCACATTAAATATAGAATGTTAAATTTAAACCAAATAATAAATACATTTTATCTAGATATTAAATGAGAAATAACCTTGCATAATTACCTAATTTGTGTTAATAAATTAATGTTTTGTTTCCAATTAAGTTTTTTTCTAGGGTCACAAAAAGTTAAATTTAAATTTTTAGGGTCGCGCTCATAAAAGGTTGGGAACTACTGGCTTATTGTTATTGGTTGGTATAAAAAATAACTAGATTATACCGAAAAGTGTTTCGTTATCAATCTATTCAATTGTCGTGCAATAAAATATAAGCTTTTCATTGAAAACCGGGTAAAAATGTAAAAAAGTAACAAAAATAGCACTAAAAATAATAAAAATCATAAAATATGTAATATACAATATTTCATTTTATTTTTTCTAAATCACGAAATAAACTCTAAGTCTATTCTGCAATATTTTTAACATTTTATAAAAAATATGCAATAAAATCCTAACCTTAGTATTAATTATTATTATTTGGCTGTTTCGGCTCAAAACGCTCCTAATCGGAATAAATGTGTGACAAAACAATATCGTGTAATCGACGAAATGCATGACCACTGCAGTATACAGTGTGATTTTTTAGGCGTGCTCGACCCTATTTGAGCTCTAAAAGTTAAAAAATTTGGATTTTTTTTCAAAACGCTCAAGTTTCTATAAGAAATCTATATTTTCCAAAACTAATTTTTTTTTCATCTCACCTTAAGAATGTCCTATAGAGGTACAAGCTTTTTTTTTCAAATGGCTGACAACCCACTATTTGGAATGCTTAATTTTATTCGAGTTATTTTTCTGTGAATTTGGGTTATTGAAATCAAAACTTGAACTAGCAGTTTTTGAATTATTAAAATTTAAATATTAATGATATAGTGCTTTGCACATACATTACGAACTACGTAGATAACTCAAATATGCATCCAAGGGACGGTTTTCCTCAATACCTAAATTTGAATAATTCAAGAACTACTCGTTCGGATGTCAATTTCGATTAACCAAAATTCATAGAAAAATATCCAGATTAAAATTCAGCAGTTAAAATAAGGGGCAGCTATTCAAAGAAAAAAAAGTTTGTTTCGCCACAGAACACCCGTAAAGTGACATGAAAAAAACAAGTTATGAAAAACATAGTTTTTGTAGTAAACTTTTTGAACATTCCAAAAAGAAAAATCCCAATTTCCGCATTTTTATTACTAAAAATGTGGGTGAGCACCCTAAAAAACCACCCTGCGTACCGACACGTAAACAAATATTTATTTCGAGTAGGGTCATTCAACATTTTCATACTGTTTGGAGCCTAAAAAAAAATTGTAATCACGTTGTTCACTATAAATTAAAGAAGGTATACTTATTGACGACTACCTATTATAACAAAGGAGATTAAACCCAACACCGGATTTTCGTCATAGATAATATTATATAACTATATGCATTGTACACATTCAAAGTTTCAAATTTATCATTAAATTTTTGTATTTTATATTAATTATGAGACTTGAGAAACAACATTTCGGTTTTATTAATTTTTTTCGGGGGGGGGAGGGAGATCTCTCCTATCACCCTTCCCTAAATTACGTGCTTGCCTGTGTAACGATAATAATTTCTACCCAACCTACAATAAATAGTATAAATAAAATTTCGATAACTCAAACAATTTCGGCACACCGTGTACCCGATTTTACGATTAATAATCGTAATAAATACATGATGTTATAATGAGCTATTCAAGCTGCAATAAATATGCTGCAAATAGACTATCCGGACCGTTATGGTAATACGCGAAATTGGCCGCCGGAGTCAATTTTCAATAAACTAATAATAATAATAATTCAGCTAATTAAGCGGCAATAATATTGCAGCGATAAATTTAATAAACGGGACAAAGTCGTACGATAAAATATTATATTGCTCGCGGATCGCGGTGATAGTTAACGCGTCAAACGAACGGACAAGTGTAGTAATTATTCATGGACGCGGAGCGGGGCATAGACGATAAAATTATTATCGAATTTCATACGGAACGATTTTAATAAACTCATAACATTAATAATTAATATTATTCCAACGACTACGCGCTCGTACGTCGGATATCGTTGAAAATAAGTCTCCTGCACGTTTTATTTCGTCTTTCATTCTCAACGCTGTTTCCATTTCATTCAAGGCTTAATTAAATTATTTAGTTATTCTTATATATACGCGTTTTCGTATAGAAATACTTGTCCAACATTTTCAATCAACAACTGCTTTCGAGTGGTTATTTTTTGAAATTCTCAGTAGTTTTCTAAAAATTTGGAAAAAATTCCCAACATTTGACAAAAAATATTCTGAGACCATATATATTTTTTTTTTTTTTTTTACCCAAACTTTGTTAAAAATTAATTATAGACAGACAATAATGTGAAAAATATTTTGGCGCAAGAAAATTTAAATAGAAATTTTTAAAATTTTTTCTAATACTTTTTTTTCTTGTCGAATATATTGTTTTTTCTATTCTTAATTACTAGTGAAATATAAAATTGCCCGAGTAAAATATAATTTATTTATTTTTGTTATTTTAACAAACTTTATGATTTTTAAGTAAAATTGTCTTGAACAAACAGAAGCTCAGCTTACAGTCTTATTGAAGAAATTATTTATCGTTTAGCTAATGAAATATTGAATTTGTAGGAATAATTTTAATAAAAGATTTATCGAAAACCTTTTAGTTTAATAAATGAAAAACAAAATTGTAAATAGAAACCGTTTTGGTTTTAATAATTATTATAATTAAAGGGAAATAACTTTTATATAGGTACTTGAAATTTTACTTAGGTCCTTCATTCATTCGGTAGCAGATAATTATTGAAAAACTTTAGAATGGATACCACTATCTTTAAAAATAAATTTCATAATAATAATTGTTATAAATAATCAAAAAACAACAGTAATTCCGTGACCATGTATTAGTTATTAGTATATTATGTGATGCTCTTAGCTAGAGCTCTGAATTTGAAATATTTTAATAAAAGTATGATTTTTGTTTCTGATGTATGCGGGTAATATTATTTTGGTAGTGAAAAGTGAATTTTTTTCAAACAAGTCATCATGTGACTAAAGTTGTGAATTTCCTAGTATTAGATTTACAGCTTGATTATGATGTCAAGTGTTTAGTAACACATGCTAAAAATTATTTGATAATAAAAATAACTTAATACAGCTCTTAAACAAAGATATAGATATTATTATTAGTAGAGATCACAAATATTTCTTAGGTTATCCTGAAAAAAAAAAAGAAATATGAACGAAAAAAAAAATTTATTGTAATGTGAATTTTTAAAAAATAAAATTTTATAAATGCAGTTTTGTTAAAAATTAATTAGTATACATTTATTTGATTTAAGCTATCATAAGGCTGTCACATACATTCAGAAGCTTTATAATAAACATAAAATTATTAAAAATTAAAAACTAAAACACCGCAATTTAATTATTATTATTCCAAATATTAATTATTTACCAATTTAGGAAAGAACATAAAAAATAAAAGTAGATCCGTAAGAAAAAGTGTTCACAGAAAAAATAAAAAAAATAAACATCACTGTAAAATATAAAAATCCATGGGTGCTATCCACTAATAGGTAATAAATCCTTTGTATATTAAATTGTCATACAATAGATATACTTGTAGTTTTTAAACATGTTCGTTGTTCTCTCACCCTAATTATATAAGTAGAACTAGACAATATAACCTTCTTTCATTTACTTACTTATACATGTAGAATATTTTGGATTTTTTTATTTTTTATGTTAATGAAATATTTCATGAAAGTTTGGTGAAATATTTAAAAAAAAAGTAAATTTCATGTTAATTTAAAGTCCTACTCTTACGTATTACAAAATAATATTATAACCAAATACTGTTATACAACAGTAGAAGTACGTAAAAAAAAAAAAATAATAATTCAACCCAAGGAAGGAGAAGTGATCTTATCACTACCTTCTGTTCCTCATTCTCCTTGTTCTCCTTCCCTACCCTCATATATGTTACTAATAATGCCACTTATATCATTCACAGAATACGCCGTCATTGTTATTCGCTTATCATATACAGTAATACGATATTTAAATATAAAAATGTCAAGCCGTATTATTTTCACACTATTATACGTAAATATACAGGATATCCCAGTACGACTTGACAAATGTAATAACTTTTCTTCAAGTAATAATTTTTAACTTGTTTCTTTTTTTTTTCTTTTTAACATTATTATTATGATTTTGCTCAAAAGCAATAACGTTAATTTTTTTATTTTTTCTTTTTTTTGGTGTTCAAATTTTCAAACTTAAATTTTATACTACAGTTTTAGAAAAATTCAAAATAGTCATTATGTAAACCTGATTTTTAGAAAAATATTGATGCTTAAATCTCTAATGAAGGTTAATCCGTTCATTTCTTACTGTTTTTTTTTTTTTTTTTTTTAAGTTTTTGAATAGTATAATAATTTTGTCAAATACGTCGTAATAACAGTCATATTATGACGTCATTTGGTTATATGACTTATTTAACAATATTATTAAATAATTCGCAAACTAAAAATTCGTGGAATCTAAAAATGAGATTCACGAAATTGGTATTTTGAATTTTTTCTAAAACTGTATTATAAAAAAATGCTGGACAAACTTTGCACTATGGATATACTTCACTTATCTGGTGGAATATTTTTGGTGGGAATATTGAATTTCAGAGAAACGATAAATCATTTCTTTAATAAAACAATGCTGACCAGAGGTTCAGTTATGTGTTACAGGGAAGTGCGTAGGTTAGGAGAGGAATGGAAAAATAGTCTTGGGTAAGAGGTAGGGATCAGAGAGGGAGTCCAAAAATGGCGAAAAGTGTAAACCCTTTGAAATAATGCGAATTTCGAAAAGTGCTAAGTATAAAGTACCATCTAAGGCCGAATTTTGATTCAAAAAGTGGCTGATTGAGGCTTTTGGATCAGTATTTCTATACACAAAAGTGTTTACAGAATGAAAATGAGCTTCTTTGCTTCGTTCAGAATCTAATTCAGATATGAAATTTTAAGTAAAAAAAAATAATAATAATATTAATAAAAATATTAAAAAACTATACGATATTGCTGCGGCTCAATGATAAAGTAATGATTTTGAATAAAAAAAAAAAAAAAAAGTTAAAAATTATAAACAAAACAGGAGTAATTGCGTTTGTCGAATCGTACCGGGGGACACCCTGTACGTAACAGCCGAGTTAGAAATACACTGTCGTTATAATCGAAACCGAGGCGTCAGGCGGATTTGTCTTATAAGAGTTCGCGTTGGAACGGAATCGTTGGAACGTGTTAACCCGGAAAATTGATTCGATTCCGGTGTGAAATACTAGCATTCGACACCGCTTCACAGCACACAACTATAAGGTTTTACGTCGACACGCTGCTGGCGAACTATACGTTTCACAAACCACCGATGATTGCGTCGGCGGCGGGCACACAATATCATTTATGTGCACTATACAGTCTTACATATATATATATATATATATACGGTTTACACTACATTAGACTGCGGGCGTTGAATCGGCCGAACGTCGCAGTATATGATATTGTATAATATTACACGGTTGTAAATAATTATATTATAATATAGTGCGATATCGAATGGCCGAATCGATATCGCGTTTTAGATAATTCAATTTTCCAAGAGACATAACCACTTTGCGCACTATATGCACCGCTCGCGTAAATCGAATAAACGCAGATGGTGTTGTTATTTGAGGGGAAGGCGATTGGTGGATCGCCCCCCTCCTGGGGTGTTTTTTTTCCCATCCAGATGCAATTTTATATATTTATGATTTTACACGCTCATCTTTACTACTCATCGACCGTTTTTCAAAAAACAAGAAGAGAACGATTTTGCTATAACTATATTATTATTATGTACTCTGATAGGTACTTGCACGGCTAATACGAGTGAATTCTACTTAATTTGAAACTTTATTTCGAGTAAAATTAAGATACATATATTAAAAATTGTTCAATTTGTCATTGAAAATAATGATTTAAATCTTTAAATTTAAACAAATTAATAAACATTTTTTTTTTTTTTTTTGTGAAATACCTATTTCATTTATAAATTCCAAGTTTATGATAATAGATATTATGATATAATTCTTTTATTTTTATCATAAGTGCGAATTTTTATATAAAAACGAGTCACATTATATTATCAATTTTATGAATGTGAAATGATTGTATGATTTTTTTTAATAGGCTTGGGGGGACTAAATGTGGAAATCAATCCGAGGTATGACTATAGTCGAAAGTTTGAAAGACGAAGAAAACAAGCGTTGTATTATAAAACTGATTAAAGAATACTTAAGACGGATATTTGAGCAATTTACAAATTCTTTTTAGGTGCTAAAAATGGATTTATGGGGTTGAACCCGAACGATAATTTGATTTGAAAGGATAATTTACAAATCGCCCAATCTTTAGTGGAGCTTCCTATACGCTACTAAATGATAGTCAACATTTCTGAATAAGATATCCGATTCGATTTTACTGATGTAACGCGTACTAACGCGCAGACTTCAAACGTCGGCCAAAAATAATGCACGTGATATCAAAACTCGTCCGTAGTAAAATTATCATTAGTTCGCCTCTAGTAGCTTAGTGTGGTTATAAATTATGTTCAAGGAGGGGATGAGAGTAGAAGTAGAGCTTTATACTGTAGAATGACGCGTTTGGGCATTTACTATTTTAGAATATAAATAAAATCTTTAAAAAACCGATAAAAAAAAAAAAAAATTTTAGATGTTTCCAAAAAACTAAATTTGATATAGTAACGATCATAAAAGATAATCGAAAAAATAATAATAATAACGTAAAATTTATATATTTAGTTTCTTTCTTAATTGCTTTGAGTACATATTTTTTATTTTTATTTTTTTTTTTTTTGTTAATATTTCTGCAGTTAATTAATTTATTTAATTACTTTACTTGTATGAGATGATAATGATTCCCGACATGAGAAGTAAATGTTATTTTTAAAAAATAGTTTTTTAGGTTAGCGATTGCTTTGATAAAAACCCGTTTTCGGCAAAATTGTTATAGCAGACGCGATGACCGAAAAATATTATATTTATTTCGGGAAATGGTTGTTGGTCGGCAAAAATGACTTTTGTATTTTTCCGAATAACTCGGTTTTGATTCGCTCCCGTTCGAATAGTCACGGGTTATCCGAGATATTTCCGTGTCGAAGATTCGTGAGGCAGCAAATTGAATCAAAATAATAATAATAATAATAAAACCTTCCAGTAACGAAATCGTACCGGATTTTCGGCCGGAAATCGAGACGAACCTCGCGGAAACCAAATCTACGATACGGGCGCGGCCGTGTGAGGGGACGAATGGTAGTCTCAGACGATGTCATCGACTGTTTGTCGTCATAGTCTCCGTTCGCAATACGTAGAAGGATACGTATATTGTCCTGATGGAAAATAAGTAGTATTAGTAGTAGTAGTAGTGGTAGTTGCGATGAAGACTACCTTTGATCGTTTTGAAAATATCGCGAAACAAACGTAATTAAATTTGGGCTGCGAAAAGAGTTTTGTGCCTCGTGCGCCAAAAAAAATAAGGAAAAAAAGGAAAATAAATAAATAAATAAGATAAAAAGACGCGGGTAATCGTATTTAACGACGACGTGTGCGTTTCTTTTGCTTGTTTATTGAATTTTTTGTCTTTTTTTTTTTTTTTTGTATAAATCAGAACGGCATAAAGTGGGACGACGAGTAAAGGCAGTGTTGTGCTCGTGTGCGTACCGTATACAACGTTATAGTGAATGAGGAATAAAACAAAAAATAATTGCTTTATTATTCCGTTAAATCGATATATTATATTTATATATATATAACACAATATACGTATAATGAAAGGAAAATGGTAAAAAAATTATAACTATTGAACTGAGTCGTGGACGAGACGCGAGAGTGGTGGCTGGCGTAGCCCGGCAGGGGTGGGGGAAGCTTATTCGCAATCGTCTCGAGGGAAGAAAAATATAATATAAAACAAGTCATCAATATTTCATCGGCGGCGGTAACGTTGTTCAAACAACAACAATAACGGTGAGGGCCGAGTGTAAATAATATGAGGAAAATTCTATAATTGGGCCGATCGGCAAAGTTCATATTTTATTTATTTATTTTCCTTTTTATTTTTTTTTTCTCAACAATTTTTCCCCTCCCCGCCGGCGCCACGGTTTATACTGTCTTCGGGTCAATTCTCCGCGCTTGACGTCGACCGCGCGTTTTCTTATTTATACAATCGTATTGATCATTAATTTCGTCGTGTTTTTCCCTCTGCCGCGGGGTCGTGACAACGGACCAGGGATTGAATGACGACGGGGGTATGACTCTTGGTAACTTTGGTGGTTGAGAGGTGGTGTGGATTCGTAGGGGTGGTATTCGGGAAAGACTGAGACTTTTGGATAAGGCGAGTGCCACCGAGTAGGCCTTTGAATTATGTATAGGGTGATTTTTAAGCGTTCACCCCTTTTTTGGGGGTAAAAATACAAAAATTTGGATTTTATTTTTTTTTTTTTAAATATTTCAGTTAGGTATATAACTGTTTCTGAGGAAACACAAACTTTTTTTTAAAAAAAAATCCCGCCTATTTAAATGCGGGATTTTATTTTGTAAATTTTAATGTATTGAAATGAAAATTCAAATCAGTAGTTTTTGAATTATTCAAATTTAAGTATTAAGAATATAGTGCTTTGAGCACACATTAAGTATTACCATTGATTATAAATACTAATATTTATAATCAATGGTACTATGTAGGTAACTAACTGTATATAAGAGACCATTTTCTTTTATACTTAAATTTGAATAATTCAAAAACTACTAATTTGAAAAGTACTACTGATTTCAGTACATCGAAATTCATAGAAAAATAATCTAAATAAAATTCAGCAATTAAAATAGGGAGTCGCCGTTTGAAGAAAATAATTTTTGTTGCCATAGGACTTTAATGTGATGTGGAAAAAATGAGTTCTGGAAAACATAGTTTTTATAGTAACTTGAAATTGCGAAAATAAAAATCCCAATTTTTGAATTTTTATGACCAATAATGGGGGTAAACACGCTTAAAAAGTCACCCTGTATATGCATGTAGCTTGGGGCAAATAAAGTAGTAATTAATTGAACCATTTGGTCGCAATCACTATTGTTTTACTCTTCCGGGGTAGTTCGTGTATTTCCGTCGGCGCTTGGCGTTCAGCCGCAAATTACCCGTTTGTGTATTTTTATGTTTGCACGCGCGACTTTCATTAAAATCTGATTGGTATTTACGTTCATGGCCATGACCAAAAATAAAGGTACATACTTGTGAATATACAGAGGGATTTTTAAACGTGCAAACCCCCATTTTTTGCTATGAAAATACAAAAATTGACATTTTTTCGAAAGGTTCAAGTCACTATAAAAACCATGTTTTCCATCACTCATTTTTCCTGTGTCACCTTAAGGATGTCCTGTGGAGATAAAAACTTTTGTTTTTCAAATGTAAATCCCTTATTTTAATTACGAAATTTTATTCGGGTTATTTTTCTGTGAATTTTGATGTATTGAAATCAAAATTTGAGCGACTCGTTTTTGAAATATTCAAATTTAAATATTAAAAAAAATGGTATCCAAAAAAATAATATTTAGTTCATTAGTTACCTATTAGTACATAATTATTATGAATGTACACAATAAACATTTAATTAGAAGTAATCAGATAAGTCATACTATGTAAATTATCATATTCTACAATAGCAAATTAATTAGTTAAGTCGTCTTATCTATTCTTGATAAGTAAATGAGAGAAGATAACCTAACTAATTTATGGGAGTGATATGAAAAAAAAGATAAACATAGTTTCTATAGTATAAGTTGAATATTCCCCGCCGAAAAAATTCCAATTTTTCCATTTTTACGGCTAAAAAATGGAGTGAACGTGCTTAATGAATCATTCTAATTTAGAAAATTAATCATTTAATTATCATCATTCCGTTTTAGCCAAACTCGTATTTTTCCACCCTCCTCCACAAGTGACTACGAAAAAAGCGCTGACATTACGAAATTATGATATGCCACCCCTTACGGGAATTCCGCCCTTAACGTGTACTACCCACCATCTGAGTCGTCTCGAAACAACGATTTATAAACGTGAATCCATCCGTAAAAGTTTAATATGTGTAATACATTGACGGCGGGGGTCAATTTGATCTACGACCCGAATTTCCAGGAAAATTACCTACGAAAACAAAAATTTACGAGAAAAACACTTTCAAAGTTTTTCCGATCCGGTACCTATCGTATTTTGTTTGTAATTTTAGTACGAATTCGGTGTTGAAAAAACAAAAAAACAATTCAATATGCGATATATTTTATAATCACCGAGAGATTTGTGCTTGCCATTGTACGTGATTTGTATTTCGTTCTGATATTAAACGTTTTTTTTTTTTTCGTATTTTCGTTTTTTTTTTTTGAATCGCAATCAGGACTAACAAAAATATGAATAAATTAACTTTATCCTGTAACAACATTATTATTAGAAACTGTAATTTAATTTGAAAAAAAAATACTCTCTCTCACAAGCCAAGCGAATGAAATACGCTATTGACGCGACAAGCGTGTTGCGATTTTGCATATTCAACACGCCGTCCTTTTAATGTAATAATTTCCCCTTGAAAATAAATATTCAGTTAAAAAGAAAAAATGTTGCCATTATTTTTGCATTTCTTAAAACGTTTTGAAAAATACGGTATTATAAAATTAACCCCATCCGCAATCGAAACCGATTTCTTGTCGAAAAATTGAAACCTTATTTGGAACTATCGATTTTGATACGCATTTACGGTTTGTAAACACAATACAACTATGAGTTCTTGTAACGCAATATCCTTGCCGCGAGTCGATATATTATCGTAATAACATCATAAACAAAACAATGAAATCGTCTCCGTATCAATTTTATTTTACCGGAATATTGTTTGGTTATGGTTTTTTTGTTTTTTTTTTTTTCGTTCTCAAACTCGGATAATAACGGGCGATATTTCTCGCTCGGATGAAAGAGATAGAAGAATAATCGACATTTCCGGCACAGAGCACGCGGATAAAACCGTCCAGAAAAACGGTATATACTTCGAGAAATCATTTATTTATTTATTTATTTATTTATTATTAATCGTAATGCGAAGAATGGTATAGAGTTTTTTCGAATCCCACTTCCGCGATTGCCGATTGCTACTACTACTATTACTATTGCTGCTGCTGTTGCAGTTCTATTCCTTATTAGTTATTATATTTCGTTCGACAGAATTCATCCCCTCCCTCTCTCTTGCTCCCTCCCCGCGAAATAAACCAACGGTGCGTGCCGTATACGCGCGATTGCCTACTCGGAGTTACCGCGACCGCGGTGCAACATCTATATAAATTATGAGAGTAAACGAACGGCAGAATAAATCGTTTCGTCCGATATACCGAGTTAATTTAAACCGGTGAATCGTCCAGTGTCCAGTTTCCGGTTATTTTACAACACGACCCGGGCTCAAGCCATAAGCACAACGCGCATAATATATTGTCATATACATTTGTCTCCCCGGCAACTTTCTTCTTAAGTAAAAAAAAAAAAGTCTAGTCACCCGACAAATACAAATTTATTTTTGTTATTATTTAGTAACATTCATTTTACTGTTTTCGGAGGGGAAATTTTTATTTGAGCTTAATCATATAAAAGTTTACCTTTTTATTATTATTATTATTATTATTCATTTTTTTTTTTTTTGAAATCGGCGAGTCTGTTTTGAATAATAGGAGCTAGAAATGTCAGACGACGAAAGTCGTTTCTCAAAATTATCTTTAATTAGTAATTAATAAAAATCTTCAAGAAATGATGTATGGTGAACGTTGAAAATTCAAAATTAATTTGGTTTTTTTGGGGGAGGGGTGGAAGGAATGCATAAAATATTGTTGCCCTAGGGCGTTTTTAGTGGTTAGAACGGCACTGATTCTTTCTATGAATAACATGATTAGAAGTATATAAATATAGAAACCGATATCCTTCAAAACTGGACTATGAGAAAATACCAAATAGATAATTAAAGTTAAATATTTAACTATTCGTTGTACGGTAACGTCGAGTAAAAAAACACAAACTTTTGTTTTACACTTTTATTCTATAGGTAAAGATCCCACTTTTTTCCCTGTACAATGTATTTTAATTTACACGTGGCTTCAAATATTATAAGATCTTCATCAATAATCACAATAACAGGTTTTTAACGAAATGACCCGAGGATATTAGTTATGTAAATTTTTTTTTTTTTTTATCTTTTTTCAGTACGAATAATATAAAAATATGAACATCATGAGAGGTTTAATAAGTTTTGGGAATTTTTGTAAATGAAAATGTTGCATGATCAAAATTCTGTTGAATTCTGTTGAATTCAAATGTATAAGTAAATAAAATACTAATATTTCCCATATGATATATTGCTATTAATGTGTCATTAGATGAAAAATATTTATTTCATTGCATGAAATATTAAAAAAATGTAATCTAAAAGTAAGAATACATTTGTATTTTGGGTTATTTGTGAATCCAACGATATAATTTACGTAAATTTAAGCCAAGGATCTAAAAAATGTCGAAACAAATCAATAGCATCGTCGTCGGTAATTACATTCATTGAGTTAGTTTAAATATATAATCATAAAAACCAATAGACATTAAGCAAAAGTATTTATTGTTAAATCCATTGCCATTTTGTTTTTTTTTTCTTTTCTTAAAATGCCCCAAAACTATTAATTTATATCTAGAGGCCCTTGATAATTATTACCAATAACTACTTATGATACTTATGTTTTTAGTAGGTATTATATTCTTTAAAAATTATAAAAAAACAGTTATACTATTTTTTTACCCAAATAAAATGTAGAAAATGATTTATTTTTATCTAGATAAATAAAGTAATAATAAATAATTATTGTTTAACCGATCATCTCTTGTCTTCATACGTAGATATTTTAATATTTATCTTTAGAAGACACTGCTTACACGGTGGGTTAACGCGTGGAAAACGAAACTATTTTATCGGGTGGATTACAGTTTATTGTTATAATTATTATTGTTCGAATGCCGATATAATAATATGGAGATACGGACCGTGCTGCGGCATTTGTGTGTAATATCGGTGCGCAAACAAACTCTCATGGTGCACCGCGTTTCGACAACACTTTTAAACGAGACTCGTAATATAATATTGTAATATCGCCAACAATCGTGGTGGACCGAAATATATACTGTTGTACTGTATCGGAAACGGCAGTTGAAAACTCTTAATTTCGTATCGCCGAACAATAATAACGAATTCCGCTGTGAGTTGTAATTATCGTTTAGTCGCGGCATTTCATTTACGGCTCGCGATCGCATAACAATGAAAACCTCGTGCTTAAAAATCAATTTCAAAGTTATTAAACGTTTTTAAACACGCGTCTCCCCCCTCACCCCACACCACCAAATGCCTTGTGCCCTTCAAGTCGGCGCAAAATAATAATTATTTTCAGTTGTTTGAAAATCATTATTTTGTTTACGCGCGCGCGCGCGCGATCCAAGTATTGTTTCGTTTTTAGAGTTATTAAAACAATTATTATTAACGCGTTATGAAACATTTTAATAATTGCATATCGACGAAACATTATAGACGATTACTCGTTATCGTTCACAACCGTATAATTAATATTATTTTTCTTGAAAAGTTTTATCGCAACGATCCGTTGGATTTTAACATAACTTTTCTTATGGGACATAATAATAATAATAATAATAATAATAATATTATAATATAACTTCGTAAGACTCAGGGACGCCCATAAAAGTATAGTTTGGGGGATGGGAACTAAATTATAAATTAAAAAACCAAGAGGGGTTTTCCCCCGAAATTCTCAACTACCCATAATAATACATAATACTTACTCATAAATCGAGGATATACTGTTAAAAAAAACTAACCACGAATTCTTAAAATTTCAGGGGAGCAATTTAAATTTTTACTATCTAGGACTTAGGTGGATAATTTTTTATTTTTTTGGGCATGATGCACAAAAAGAAAAAAAAAAACTTAAAAAGAAAAATTCCATATTGATAAAAATAGATGATACAATTTTATTTTTAGATTCTGAGTGATAGCAAGGAATTTATTGGTTTTACAAATCTGGGTTTTTTTTTTTGTTTTACTATTTTTCTTTTTTCTTTTTCATATGTATGTATAATCAGGAATTTGGGTTGAGATATTGGTCCAAAAGTTTCGATTAGTAACTCTACAGATCGAAAATGTTGTTTAGTTGGTACTATAAAGAGGTAATTTTTCTAAATTCTCGATACTTTTTCTAAGATTATTTTTCTTAGATTATTTTTTCTAAGATAATTTTGAAAAATGACATATTTAAAGTACCACCCGAGTGTCATTTCTGTTCTAAAAAGTTACAGTATAAAACTTTTGGACAAGTATTTCTATATGAAAAATTGTTACCATGAAGAGAAAAAAGAAATAAACATCATTGCAAAACCACTATCTTTTTCGCTCAACTCGGAGTCTAAAATGTAAATAAATGTATAAAAGAACAAAAATGTATAAAATGCACCAAAAACATTAAAAACAACCGTGGAGAATAAAATTCCCAAAAAAATGCAAATATTCAAAATAAAAATAATTGTGCCATTAAATTCTATATTACGTGAATAAAATTTCTGTAGGGATGAACAACGTGTTAGAACAATAGAAAAAAAAGTATGCAAATGCCCTATTTATTATTAAAATATCAATGGACAAATCATGTCCGAGTGATTTTGATATCTACCCGAAAACAGAGAATCAATCATCATGTCCATGCAACGTAAATATGTATGTAAAAAAATTAATAGATTTCCGATTAATAATTTTAAATTTTCTTCAGGCAACTTTGGGTAACTATTTCTTGTTCGGCAATACTAATTTATGGTACTAGGTTTGTCCAAAAAATATGTGCACAAGGGTCAGCTGTGACCAACTATGTTATGAGCAACGACGACCACTTTTTGCACCCCCAAAAACAACTAGTTTGCACACGTACATGTGACTCAAATGTGTGTAATTAATCAGCTAAGTGAAACTCGAAATCGAAATTCAGATTCATTCTACATATTCTCACCGACCCGAGAAAAAATATCCGTCTCTCGGAAACGAAAGACGTATTTTAGATAACTATGCTCAGTGCTCACACATCTAACATTTCAAATTAAAAATCAAATGATTAATATTCCTAAGATTATGGGATTATTGTCGTTTTTAGGGATCCATATATTTTAGATTCTGAGTGGTGCGATATAACTAGTATTTTTACAGTAATGTTTATTATTATTATTATTATTATTATTTTTTATGTGTACACGTTTTCGTATGGAAATACTAGTTCAAAAGTTTCGAACAGCATATTTTTTTTTATTTATTTTTTTTTATCACAATTATTTGCTTCTAAATGGTATTTTTAAGAGGTTATTATCCAAATTCTCAATAGTTTTTTTCAAAATCTAGGTAAAATTTCCCTAAATTCGACAAAAAAAGACTTGAAAACTATCTTTTGTTAATACAAACTTTATAAAAATTTAGATGTAGATAAGAGGAATTTTAGCACAAGAAAGTTTTGAAAATGCGCAAAAAAAAAATTGGGAATTTTTCTACAAATTATTTTTCTCATCAAATTATTTTTGTTTTGGCTTTTCCCAGTTAATAGCAATATTTTAAATTTACTGAGTAAAAAATAAATTTATTTTGTTTTAATAACAATCTTTGTACAAAATTTTCTTGGATAAATTGAATCTCCACTCAGCATTGTCTAGTCTAACTGATTTATAGTTTCTTTAAAATTCAAACACCCACCAAGAGAATCCCACCTGAGAGGCGAAGAATACTCATGGTGTGAAGTATGTCCGGCTTTTTAATTTGATTAATTTATAGTATATGTAGCTAATATAATATACAGCGCAGGCACAGTGCGTTTTCAAAATTTAATATTCTTGTAACTCGAATTTGAAATATTAAAGTTCCATTTGTATACTGTTGTTGACAACATTTATGTCAACTAGATATATATTTTAGATTCTGTTCAAAGTGAAGAAGCTAGTGTCTTTACAATGATGTTTATATTTTCTCTGTATACACATTTTTGTGTAGAAATACTTGTCCAAAAGTCTCGATAAACAACTTTTTGAAACCAGATTTTCTTCTTTTTGGTACTCTAAAGAGGTCAATTTTTAATTTCTTAGTTTTTATTTATTTTATTAAACTACCCAAAATTTGACAAAAAAGACTTAGAAACCATTATTTTTTGATCTAAACTTTATGAAAATTTAAAAATAGATAGACATTAATATTAGAAGAATTTTGGCGCAAGAAAGTTTCGAAAACGTGAAAAAAAGTTTTAGAAATTTTTCCAATACTTTTTTTCTCATTTATTATTTTTTCCTTTTCTTTATTTATTAGACGAAAAAAAAGTTAAGTAAATTGAAGTAAAGGTAAGTAAAATATAGACATGAAATGTGATGTTTAAAAAATACATGAGACAAACTACGCACCACGGATATTCTTAGCTCTTCGGGTCAAATACTCTTGGTGGGTGTGTTGAAAATGACGAATATTATAATTCTTTATATTATTAACTTCCTTCGTTCAGAATCGTTTTGTTGAAGAAATGATTTATCATTTCTTTAAAATTCTACATGCCTATCAAGAGTATCTAACCCGATGAACGAAGAATACCTTATAAAATGCTTTACTTTTTTTTCATATAAATTTTAGCTGTTTTTAGTTTGAGAATCACTGATCTAGAATATTGTAAATTCTACGCGTCATATGCTCATAAATATTTATCTTTCTTTTTTTTTTTTCTGCACGGTCGCGACGTGTTTAGTTTGATGGATAAAATATCTCATTAAAAACGATGATGATAATAACGGTAATAATTGTTGTAATAAGATATTTCGCGGACGAAATTGAACTCTTTCCCCCCCCCCATCGCGTATTAACCGCTCATATTCACGCGCTACATAAACTGTCGACCCATATTACAGTATACGCAGTACGTAGTTTGGATATACTTACTCTCTAAAACTGAAACGACTGCGCTGTATTTATATACAAATATATATGTATGAAATATTTTATATATCCGTCTGATGACGACGACGAGGATGACGATAATAATAATAATAATAAAAAGAAGATATTCACCGGATATGACGTCGTCCGTTTTAGTGCGTGCATCATTGAGCAGTCTGCGAAGATTTTTTTCCCCTCTCGGCGTAGAGCAGTTCATTTCCCCGCAGGGATGCATAATACGACGCGTATTATCGTATAATAATAATAATAATAATAATAATATCGCGTCTCTTGATTCGACGAAAAGGACGTTTTTCTTTTCTCTCTTTCGTTCTTCACTACAGTCGACGCGTCGTCGTCACAGCAGTCTAAGTGCTAAAAAATAATACGATTTTATGATGCGATTTTCACGCATCTCGGACGGACGACAAGAAGAATCGTCGAATAAACACGCAACTCCCGCGACTTAGTCACGCGATTAATTCGGTGTTGAGCGTTTGGTCTGGATAGATTGATCAAGATAAATTATATAGATAAATAATTAACTGTATTTTGTCTTATCTATAGATGATCAAAGAAATGTTTATATTTCATCTGATCCCCGATGAATAAAAAATGTATCTTAATTATTTATATTTATCAAGAAAAAATCGATCTTAAAAATGATATTTTTTTAATATTCTGAGCGGAGCGAAGGAGCTAGGAGTTTCAAGAATAAAGTATGATACATAATTTCGTTATTATTACTTTTACTAGTGAAACATTTTCGAATAGAAATCTTTTATAAAAGTCAAAACTTTTTGGATCAGTATTCAGCACTAGATGGTACTTTAATGAAGTAATTTTTCGAAGTTTTCAATAAATTATTCAAAATTTAGAAAAATTACCTAAAATTTGACAAAATGCTTTTAAATATTTATTTTATAATCTAAACTTTATGATAATGTTCATATTGTTGAACAATAACATGAAAAATATTTTGGCGAGGGAATGAAGAATAGTGTTCTAACACGGTTTTACCAACAATTAAATATAAAACTGCCAAAATGTATAGTAGTATCAATATTATGGAATTTAAACGCATTTACATCAATACGTGTAACAATTTCAATTTTTTTTTCCTGTGATGTGCAGAGCACCCTATAGCATGAGTCATGGGATCAGTCCCGCATTTAGGGGAATGCAATGGGTGCCATTGCACTGGGCAGCAGATTAATGGAAACATTTTTTGAAAGTAGTGCTTATGAACTTATATATATATATATATATATGTGTGTGTGTGTGTGTGTCATGGACCTGGTAGTACTTGCCAAGTCAATTAGCGAATTTCGTATTTTCTTTCTTTTTCTTCTATAATTTTCAATTATGTCTCCAGAATATGATTATTATTTAGTAAAGATAGACAATACTCTTGATAAGATTGCTCTCGATTAAAATCTTCATCATCCGAATTAATACGCTAGCGAACATAAGGAGAGGACAGTGGTAGTTTTGATCAAACTACAAGGGGAACGATTTAAAATACCCCCTCACAAAAAAAAAAAATCTTATAATAAAAAATTATTTGTAATTAACATTGAAATTATATGTAAGCAAAACTCTCGGGGGGCAGAACTCATAGTCTCCCTTAAAACCACCTCAAGGAAGGGGACGACAGTATTATGTTTGCACCGGGTGGCAAAATCTTAAATTCAGCCACGCACGGAGACACGGGGCGCTTCATCACCGCAGCACCCCATTAGTCGGCACCCGTGGGTGGAATACAATCATATTATGTTCATCAGTTTCTGGTTCGTCGTTTACATCATCCCAAATTCCCTCGTGATTATTATGTGAATTCTGACTATTGCGTTTTCGTTTTTATATTTTCCCCTTCGCGGTAGACGTGTTAAAAAACGCGCAACACGTCCGCGTGCACGAATAAGCCGAATTTTCACGACTTATTCGAAAACGCTGACTACGTCGCGTATTATTATTTCACATAACATTTTACGTCGACGAAAACTGCATATCTGTTCGTCGTGTACTTGGAACGTACTGGAAATAACGTATCGTTCAGATAATATTTTATTGTCAAATTCGCACAAAATACAAAACCAAAAAAAAAAAAATAATAATAATAATCTCGTAGTATTTTTTTTTCGATTCTTTTTTAAATTACTTTTATTTCCGAGTAAATTATTGTGACATTATATTATACCTGAGGAATAAACCGTTGCCGTTATGCTAAACACGCTATTTTTTTTTTTTTTTTTTGTTCAATTTCGTTATTACAATTCTTTCTTGCCGATCTTATACGACTGGCGTATCTACCCACTACTTCATTTTGCCAAGACGTACTTTAATATCCGGTCTACGAAAAGCTCGAAAAAAAAGGATTTTTTCACGATGTTCTTAAGTCCATACTCTAGCTGCAAAGCTAGATTTAAGGTTGTGAGGGCCCATGAACTGGCAAATTTGTGGTGCCCTACTAAAAATTTAATTTTAAGTCACGAAACTAAAAAACATGTTATACGGGAAAATTTAGAATTCCTATTAATTTATACCGTGGACTCTTGGTAAAGGATTATTATAACATTTTTGATTTCGATGACCTCAAATTAGTCTAAAATTATCTAATTTAAATGTTCATTTTTCGACTATCTTAAGGCTTCCCAAATTAAGGATTAATTTTTATTAGGGAAATAAAGATGCAATTATATCGATTTCTGAGTCCTCATTATAGTGTTCGTCGGCGTTTTTTCTACCCGATTTTGAAAGAACAATTATTTTTATTATTATTATTATTATTATTATTATTATTATAATTGTTGTTGTTTTTCTTATCGGTGGTGGCGAGGTACACAAAATCCAAAGACATTATAAATATATATTAATGTATATTATTAGCATAATGTACTACGCGCGGGGAATAACTCTGAATCTTTATTCAAATATTCGGCTTGTCTATAGCAATGGAATTAAACGATCCCTTTATTGAAAACGACAACATTCATTAAGGAAAAATCACAAAGACGGAAATTCGTAGAAGTGTATTATTATTATTATTTTTATTATTATTATTTCCGCCGTCGGGGGATGTTTGTTTTGAGACGCGCGCAAGACGGCGTCTTGAATATGCAAAATCACTACACGCCGGCCCGTCATCGAAAACATTCCTTCGTATTTAATAATATTACTATTCCGTCGTTGGCTAGAAACTAATATAGTGTGTTTTTACAAAACCCAAAATGGCGCACCCGACAGAATATTATTATTATCATCATCATCGTCGCAATACCGAGCAGAATATTAATATTAATTTATTTGTATTATCGTATATTTATCTTCTGATTCCTGTCGGAGCGGAATAAAAATACAATAAATATGTAGACCCCGTCGATGAATCTCTTTTTAAACGAAATGAATTCAATTCGAATCAAAGAGAAAAAAATATAATAACGAACGACAAGAACTGTCCGTTTTTCTTCTCGAGACCACAACGCTCGATAGGACGCAAGGGCTTATTTACGGGAGCGGATCATAATAATGGACAAATCCACCCCCAATCGTTTTTTTATACATATTATATAATTTTTAGTAATTGTTCTCACCAAAGCAACTTGCAATTGCAACTAGATCGTGCAACTCGTTGGGTTGCAATCAAATTTAAATTGCGTTGCGGTCAGTGTTCTCATTGAAGCAACTGTTTTTGGTAATGTTGTTCAGTCTCACTCTCGCTCAGTCCATCTCAATAGTAGTTACCATAGATAACTTAGTCAGTAATTTAA
>JAIPRM010004392.1:0-23093 GCA_025469315.1 Stegophylla sp. TES_Ste_2020 | reverse complement strand
TAATAATAATATGTTAATGGTCAGTGCCAGTGGCGTATTTAGGGGGGGGCGAGAGGGGGCAATCGCCCCGGGCATCAAATTTCAAAGGGCATCAATTTTTCATATGCATAAGTGTTAATAATAATATTGTTACATAATACGTTATTCGTGCTTTTTGTCTAAATTAATAATATAAATAATACTCAACTAAGTACGAGGAATTTCGGAAATAAAAATTGGTCATTTATAAAACACGATGGCGATTGTAGTTGTAGCGATAACAGCTGTATGTGTTGACTATACTAACTGTACACATCAGGAGATTATTCTATGGGAAATTCAGAGATACCCGTCAGCTATCAGTCGTCAACAAAACCTATTTTTACTTTGACGGCGCGCGGCGTATATGTACTAACTAACATAGTATATTAATTAATAATTATGCTGCATTTGCTCCGACTTTAAAATAACGTCCGTGGTATCGACTATTGTATATATTTTAAATATCATAAAAAAAAGGTAAATAAATGTTTAAATTTAGGGGGCAACAAATTATATGTACCCAGGGCATCAAATCTCTAAATACGCCACTGGTCAGTGCCGGATCTAGAGTATTTGTTACCCAGAGCGAATAAAATGCTAGCGTCTTGTAACATCCTCCTTCCCTTCAATTCAAGGAGCTACCTTCAAATTTATGCACCCCTAAATACATAGCGCCCAGAGGCAAGAACTTCCGCTCCTCCTCCCCTCTAAATCTGGCAGCTGGCACTGTATATAAAATAGGCTAATAAACTTAATTTTGCAGGAATTATTTGGCTCTAAATGTTTATATGGCTCTGTGTTATTACAAATTAGATTTTTATGATGTTTCTCAAGAAATTTTAGACGCATACATGAAAAAATATCCTGATTCTATGATATTAACTAATTTGAAGGCTTGTAATTTATACAAATTATATGATGGAAAAGCTGCTGAAGCAGAATTGAAAAATCTTATTGTGAGTTACAAAAATTGATACTAATTAATCTGAATAACTTGGTATTATAAATTTTAACATTGAAAAGTTGGTTATATATCAATAATTAAGGCCAGAAGATCTTCGACGTTTATATTTTGTGAAGATTTGATCAAACACAATATTGTTGTGTTTCGCGAAGGGGAAGGTGCTTTACAAGTATTACCGACGCTTGTTGATATTCTTCCTGAAGCACGTCTTAATTTGGTTGTATATTACTTAAGGCAAGGAGAAAACGAAGAAGCTTATGAGTTGATTAAAGATTTAGAACCCGCTATACCTCAAGAATATATTTTGAAAGCTATTGTTAACGTAGTTGTGGGTCAAGAAAAGGGAGATGTAAGTAAAGTATAAATAAAATTGTAATTTATTTAACGCCCTTAATTTGAGTATATGACTAGTAAGATGGCTTGAAATTACATTTAACTGCTATCTAATATTATTGTGATGTATTGATTTTCTTAAATGGAATTCTATTAATCTATCAGTATAATATAGAAAATATTCATAAAATTGTATTATTTTATAATAAGAACAGTCTATAAATTATAATGTAGGTTAGTATCTAAGTCAATAAAATAAAATTTTTTGATAATTTGACAAACAATTTAAAATTCATACTTTTTCTTGTTGTTATTTATCTTAAAGTTTAGTACACTACGAAGAAAGAAAGAGCTATTTAGTGCCTAAATCTATTTTCGATAATGATTAATTTTATCATATTTTTTAAAATCAATTTTGAATAAATGTTTTTGATGATACTTGTATTAACTCTTTAGCTGCTGTATATGATAGAAAAAAAGTTTCTAAAGAAATAAAGTAGATAAACCCAAAAAATAAAAAAATAAATCTAAAATTTTAAATTATTAAAAATTAATATCACCAATTTAAATACACCAATAATTTTATTATTATATGCATTATACCTATTGTAGTATGATTATACTAACAATTTTTATTTGTTTATTTAAGTATGGTTCTTTGGGTTTTTCTAAACAAAACTTTTATGATTTATCTGTGATTTATAAAAATAAAAATAACGCTAGCTTATATTTTCAAATAAAAATTCAATATCATTAATTTTGGAAATTTTTTTACGAGGATTTTCTTTCCACACATTTTTTCTGTGAGAATTTTTCTTCCTAGTGCATTATTACTATATATTTTTTTTTATTTTCCCTTTGCCTTGAAAATAGGTATCAATTACTATTGTATTTTATTTGCATGTGCCCACCGCATCAAAATATTCTGATTTTTAACTGTGCAACTGTGCATTATTGCAGAATAATTATTCATGTTTTACATTTTAGACAAAACAAATTGAAAATGGACAAAGTTTATTCAATATGGTTGGAAGTAGTTCCAGTGAATGTGATACTATACCAGGTCGACAATGCATGGCTTCATCCTTATTTTTAGAAGGGCGTTATGACGAAGTTAGCTTGTATTTAAGTTCGATAAAAAGCTATTTCTCAAATGATGATAGTTTTAATTTTAACTTTGCTCAGGTATATTTTTATAAAAATATGAAATATTTTCATTGTTGTATTATTATCAAAAAAATTAAAAAATTAAATTAAATTCAACAGGTAAAATTAGCGTTGGGTGAATATAAAGAAGCAGAAGAAATGTATTTACAAGTAAAGAGCGCAAAAATACGAGACAGTTTTATTTACATAAATCATTTAACACATTGTTGTAAGTTTATTGATTTATAAAATACATAAGGTAACATTTTTTAGCTATAAATCATAAAAAATGTTAATGTCAGAGTATATAGATAAAACGCAGGGTATGCAATTTATATGGATGCATACTCAGTTCGTCAGTTGATTTTAACCGGTACATGAATCACATGATTCATTAAATAAAGATGAACATTTTCAAAAGTTCAAAGAATGAATAAAAGTGGAATACGAAAATTTAAAATTGGTTTTACAATATTTTTAAACTGTAATATTATCTTACACGAGATAGATGTATAAGATAATATTACATCTAGATTATCCATCAAGTTTTGTGTAGCCTTCAGCTGTTTTATAAAGTTTTAATAATTGTTGTGCCATATAAAAATTGTAAAACGTTTTAAAATCTATTATTTGTAAAAATATGGTAGAAAATAGAAAAATTAGAAATCAAAATACCCTAAAATATTAAACAATATGGTAATAATTGATTACCTATAATCATAGTTTCATAACTTGAATTAAATTTTAGATGGTGCAAAAATATTTAATACCTCATCAGTCACTACTAATCCTATGAAATAATTTTTATTCCAGACCTCTTTAAACACTTGCATATTTGCAAATATGCACTTAAAAAGCTGAAAATATGCACTTATAAAGCACAAATATGCAAAATAAGTTTTAAATATTTTGCAATTCAATTTGATCGTATCATGTATTTATACATCTAATTATTAATTAATTACCACAAAATGTTTAAATAAACATAATTCATCAGGCTAGAATGAGAAAAAAAATTGATTTAGTTTTTAACTGTTTGAATTTTTTTTTTTTAGTTATTATGAATAAAAAACCTCAATCAGCGTGGGATTTGTATTTGAAAATGGAAAATTCGCAAGATTCATTGATAATATTACAATCGATCGCAAATGATTGTTATAAAACCAATCAGTTTTGGCAATCAGCTAAAGCTTTTGACATGCTTGAAAGATTGGATTTGTTACCAGAATACTGGGAAGGAAAGCGCGGGGCTTGTGCCGGCATATTCCAACAAATTGTTCTTGGCAATCAACCAAAGTACGTGAGTTTTTTAATGATTCTAAAAATATGGGTAAATTAGCCCCGGTATAACAATCTAATGAATGATACGATACCTACCTATAAGCAACACCTAATACCTATACATAATATGTGTTGTTGGGTTTATGTATAATATAACCCAGAAATTACTTTAAAAAACTTTGAAAAACTATATGTATCTTATATCTAGACACTAGATACAAGATACATTTAAAATTTTCAAAAAGATACTAGGTACAAGATACTTTTTTATTCTCCCTTAAGATACAAGATACTAGATACATTTTTTAAAATAATTATTAATATAGGTATTAAAATGTATTGATTATAGGTAATATTTCAATGTACTTTATTTTCAACAAAAATTACATTGTTGAAATACATATTAAAAAACATTTGGAGGAGTATTCAAACATCAATAGATTATATTATTATAATATATAAACAATTAAATGAAATAATGATTAAATTGTAATTCCATCAGTCAGCTTTGAAAATGCATAGGGAAAATTTATAAATGTGTTTGAATATTTTTCACTATTCATTATAATTATATTGGCTTTAATTATTTTTTCGAAAAAATGTTTCTTGTATATTTATGCCAAAAAAATTAAAAAGATTCAAGATACATACGAAAAAAAAGTATCTAGATACAAGATACAATTCATAAATGTTAAAAAATACAAGATTCAAAATAAAAATATATCTAAGATACATATCTTAGATACAAATATCTAAGATACTGCTCATCCTTGCCTGTAATACAGTTTAGGTACTTAGATGTTTGATATTTAATAAGTAGGTTTCGGTATTTATTTATTTTGAGTCACTCTCAATAATATTGTGTATTATATTTCAGTTATAACTAGTAGGTACATATATTTATATAATATATATTTTGTTTACAAAAGTTAATATAATTATTAAGGGGAGGGATGATGCTCTTCATAGGTCTGTGAGCTTTTGACAAATTTTGTGAGCTCCAACATTTTGCCCAACTTATGCCACTGGGTAATGGGTATACATTCTTTTAAACTTAATAGAAACTAAAATGTTCAAACAATAATAATGACAATAATAACCGTTTGTTATAATAAATGTTCTTAAACTTTACCTATTTATGTTTATGACAGCATAATCTCAAAAATTCATAGGTTTGTAATTCAAAATTGAAGGGAATATTTTTATTATTTTTAGGAAAATTGTATTTTTAAATTTTAAGTATGTGTAATACATATTTATGAAAAGTATTTAAGCAGGTTTTAAAATTTTCAAGTACTATTTCTCTATGTTATTCGAATACATTCCTATTCAAAATAAGTAGGCACTTTTATAAAGCATTTTGAGAAGTCTTCTATTTTTATACTAATTTTTATGTACATTTTATATGAAATACCTATAATTTCAAAGGTGTTATCTGACTAATTATAAATTCCCATGTAATAGTATTTGTATCATTTTATAGGGATCAGATAGCTGATGTCATACAGTTATTAAGGAATTCAGCAAATTCTCAAGTTGAGCAAATGATAAAAATGATGAAGAAATGGGCAAAAAATAACAAAGTGGTTGTTTAAACTTTAGAAATTAATGTATTATACAGATATATAATCATTTTGTAAAATAAATCTCAAAGAGTAGGTAGGTATTTGATATTCAGTGGTGCAATAGCACTCTTATTTTGATAGGATAGGCTTGAGCTCCTCCATCTTTGTAACTAAATGGTTTGTATCAACCTCAAGTCTACACTCTTCATATTTGATATTTCATAGTATGCTCATTTGATATTAAAAGAAAATACTCAAACAAAGTTATGATATATGATTAAGTTATGGTAATTGTGTTATTTAACATAACACAATACTACCTATGATAGAAATAATATTTTATGCATTTTATTATTTTAAAATTGGAATTTTTTTTTAAGTAAGCTTACCAATTATATATATTTATGTTTTTTGAAGATGCAGAATCTGATAGTTTTGTACTTTTCACTATTAAATATTAAACAGTAGTTAAAAAAATTAGTGCTTATGTAATACAAATTAAAATAATATACTTGTAGACTCTATATTTTTAGGTGGAGCTTATTATAATTTTGGAGTGGCCAAGTTCACCAATCAATTATTGTGCTGCTGTAAATATTATTTTAATAGTTAACTAATAACTAATAAGTATAAATTATAATATTGTTCATTATATTATTTATAGGTAACATTACTGCTATATAGCTTCTATAATAAGATGTGTCTAGAAAATTTGTAATTTACATAAATTGTTAGACTTCAACCTTAATAATTAAAATAATTCATTTTTATCCACATACATTTACATTTTGTACATACCTACTTACATGATTACATGTATATTAATATAAGTACTATTAACTTATTACCTAATACAATTGTACCTATTACACGGAATATAATATTATTGCTATTTGATACCTACCTATTGACTTATATTGGATTGTATTATGTGGAATGCAAAATATGGATTATATTAAAGACTTTATCCTTAAATCATATTATGTATAAGGACATAATAATATGTGTATGATCAAATTAATCAGATTGTAATCTGTATCACAGACTAGATGAATTCTATTTTCATCTTATATTCATCTTCTATATTCATAATATTCATATTCTCGACTGCTAAACGCTGTGACTGTATCATTAGTATTTTTTTTTTTTTTTTTTGATAAAGAATTTGTAATGTCATCAAAGATTATTAAACTCTCAAATTTATCCGCAGAATATTATTCAGTGATCTGTCCCATAGAGTAACTACTAATACTTTATGATATTAGTATACTACTCTATAATCTGTTCATGAAGCTGTGTTATCATTTATCATTATCATAATTATTCATTACCTTAGATAATACCAGATTATAGATCATGGTATTATCTATAATCATGGATAATACATACAAGTTCATTACTTATGTACATAAATATGTTATTTCAGTAAATTACCTAATCACTTTTTTATGATTATCATAGACTACCTATATTATGGAAGTATGTTGTATGTAAATTTCATATAGCCTATGTTATAAAGGATTTTCTTTAGTAAATACCCATGTAATTATTTGAAATTTAATGTTACACAATACTAAAGATAAAAGTATATAATATACAACATGGACTTATTAATGTCTGAGATGAACAAATTGTTAGTTTCGGGTAGAGAGAACTATGACATTCAAGATATTATTGGTGAGTTAAAAGAAAAATATTATAGTTTTACTATAATTTTAAGTAGGTACCTAAATACTTTCTATTTTTATCAGGTTTTTTGCTATTTATATTTTGTCATCAAAATATGATAAAATAATTCTATCTACCTAGCTTTTAATTTAAATTTGAAAAGTATCAATTTATATAATATATTATATATATATATGTATGTATGAATATAAATGTTTTATAATACACAATATGTAGCATTAATCTTAAGCTTTTATTGGAAAACATGTTAATGTTTTACAGTTTACCTAATCACTAATGTTTCTTTTTGTATTTAATGAATAAAAATATATAGTTATTTTTATTCTGATTTCAGGTGAATCTGCAGGAAAAAATATTGATGAATTGCTCAATGAAGCTGATAAAATAATTGGTGAAACTCTTCCATATTTCCAAACGACCTCAAACTCAAATAAAGTTAAATTATCAAAAGATTTTGAAAATGAGATAGTTAGTCCTAATGTTAACACAAAAGTCTCTAAAAACCAACAAAATGAAACAAAAAAAGTGGTTTTTAATTTAGAAAACAATTCACAAAGTAATCATGTTCCAGAAAAACACACGAAAAAATCTGGAATCTGTGGTTAGTATTATGTATACATCAGTGTTTGGAATGTTTACTTAAAAATTGAACTCGTTCATATACAGTGTGTAAAAAAGGAACTCATTCGCTTAAATTTGTTTTAAAATGAACATGTTAACATTCTTTAAAAAATGAATGTGATTATTTAGCCTTTTGTTTAATTTTTTTATTTTATATTTATGTATCATTCACCTTCAGTCTGTATAAAATGTATTAGGCATTAGGTATTTTGGTAGCGGTGTCGTATGCTATCTACACAATAAATGTTATTTACAAATTTTAATACAGCTGTGTATGTTACCTACAAATACTATTTTGGATTTTTATTTCATAACAGAGAGGTTTTCACAAAAATATTATATTTAATTAACAAATGCATTTAAATGTAACTTTTGTAAATCAAATTTTAAAGAGAATGGCGGAAATGGCCAGAAATGCTTTGTTTTGTAGTGAAAAGTGATGAAACAAAACTGAGCCTCTACTAAATTGAAATTATGTTGTGTTCTAAAACTTTGATTAACGAAAAGCTTATTGCCTACCGACTTTGTTTTTCACAACAAATCGAGAGATGTACATATTGATTTGAATACTGGGCTCGAAACGCTAAGAGTGTGACACAAACTTTAGAAACAAGCGTGGAGAATTTTGCAAAGTGAGCAAAGGGAAGGAAGTGACAGAGCCAAGCAACGCTCAATGTCTTATAAATACATGTTACATATGTTCCCTAATACCACCTAGTGTAATAAACACCCAATATTACAAATATATTCAAACATAGAATAAAAATTTTTCATGTAGATAGCCTACGATATCATTAAATCATGTGTAGATAGCATACGACACCGGTATTTTTTACTTTATGTATAAAATCTATTTACGTACGACTTGACATGTGAAACAAATAATTTAAACTTAAGAATATAAAGAAGGTAATCTAAAGTATCAAAGTTATATTTTAATATTTTACACATGGTGTGTAAAATATTGAGTGAAAGAGCTATAGAAGTTTTACATTGATTTTTATCTACTTTTTTTCTTCGAAAACACTTTTTCTTATCATAAACGTTCTCATATCAATGGGTTTATTCTGTTTCTGGAAGATAATTTTATTGGCATAACATTTTAAAAAGGTTATTTTTCTCTACTCTCAATAGTTTTGCCTCAAAGAAAGAAAAAACACTGAAAAATGGAAAAATATTTTGCTCCGCGTTCATAATTTATTCAGTTTTCCTCATTTATTTTATATGTAGCCATATGATGTTATTCTGTTTTATATAAATATTTAATAATTTAACCCACCTGGGGTAAAAATAAAGAGAATATTATTATAAATCCATAACATAGTATTTGTTAATACAACAAATTGGTAAAATATAATGCAATCAAATTAAAGCAGCGTTTCTCAAACTGTGGGTCGCAAAGAGTTTTTAATTTAGTTTTTAAAATAGATACCAAATTATCAATGTCTTAGAAAACGGTTCAAATCTGATAATAATTTTGTGACCCACCCAGCTTTGCTAGTCGGGCCTGATTGCAACCCTAGTAAAAAGTAAAACAACATTTGACTAATAAATATTTATTATATTTATAGGAAAATTGGCAACAAATAAATGTATTATAGGCGAAGAAAGAAAAATAAATAAACATTCATCATTGAAGAAATGTTCACCTCCGGAACTAAAGGTATGATTTATGCAATTTTATTACTATTATTTCCTGTATTCATTTCACTTGCTAATGCTGAGACTGCTGCAAAAGCTTCTTTTCCTGTTGATAAAATCTCAGATGGTGGTAGAATGAATCCATATGTTCCTTTATCTCTCAATTCTACTGTGTAAGAATATTTTATTTTGGCAACTCCTTTAGCCCAATCATCTGAAGCTCCTAAAAGATTTATATCTTGTATTTATATACACACACACACACACACATACACACACATATATATATATATATGTATATATATATATATGTGTGTGTGCTATATATCAGCATGTCTCAGTATAATTTGACAAATGCAATAACTTTTGTTCTATAAATATTTTTAACTTTTTTTTGAAAACTGTTACTACAGTATTACACTACAACAATAACATATATAAATATATATATATATATATATATTTTTTAGTATCCAAATTTTCAAATTTGAAGTTTTATTCTACAAATTTAGAAAAAAATCAAAATAGCCAATTTGTGAATCTAATTTTTAGAAAAATATTGGTGCTTAATCTAATAAAGATCAATACATTCATTTTCTAAGATTTTTTTAAATTTTCTAATAATTTAATAATATTGTTAAATAATTCATAATATTACTGTTATTATGACGTATTTGACAAAAATTATTAAATTATTCACAAATATAAAAAAATTGTAGAAAACTAATAGATCAATCTTTATTAGAGGTTTAAGCACTAATATTTTTCTAAAATTCTGGTTTACAAAATGGCTATTTTGAACTTTTCCTAAAATTGAAGTATAAAATTCCAAATTTGAAAATTTAGATCCTTAAAAATTAAGAAAAAAAAAAATGTATGTATTACTGCCGAAGCGCAATTCTGTAGTAATAATTGAAAAAAAAAAGTATTAATAGAACAAAAGTTATTTCATTTGTCGAATCATACTGGGACACAGGGCTTTATTGATTATTGTTAACTATACTATGCACATAATAAATAATATTAATATATATATATATATATATATATAATATATATGTATGTAGGTACCAGCAGCTGGATATAAAAGTGTTGCGCTGTTTCCGACAGTATATTCTGATGATGTAGCCTTTTTAATAGCTGTGGCTATGGCCTGGCCTACACGGTGTACTTCTGTATGATCAGATGGCACTCGTTTGGCATAACCCCATGGATATAAGATATATTGTCCATAACTATGGAATGTCAGAAATCCCTAAAAATATTAATTTTTTGACTTTCAGTTATGATTTTAAAATAATAATTTTACTACCTACTTTAAATTTATCAGGATTTTTCATAATATACTGGACCACCGCTTTAGTTTCAACTTCAGAACCAGCTTTTACACCTCGGTAGATTTCAGCACACGAATATTTGCTAGCGCCACTCTCACCCCAGTGGTAATCCCAGTTACGATTTAAATCTGTTCCTACACACGAATTGGCTTTGGGCTTGTTACGATTTTTGCGCCATAAGCGTTCCTTTTCGTGGGAATGCTTGTATCTAAATACATTATTGTTTATAATTTTTTGAATAAATTAAGTGAAGTAATAATATTAATACTGACCCATCAGGATTTAAAATTGGGACTATATGGAATTCAGTATTCTTCATTTGAGTATCTATTGCATTTCTATTGTATATTAATTCATTGATCACATACAACACTGAAGATACTGCAATCCATTCTCGTGCATGTATTCCTCCGTCAATCCATATAGCTTTTTTATCAGTTGTACTTTGGTCTTCAGATTTAATTCGTATTACTCTTAATGGGACACCTTCATATGATTTACCAATGGTTTCAACTTCTACTAAATCTGGATATTCTTGAGATATGTAGTCAATATATTTAAATATATCATTTATTTTATGGTAACGTTCAAATGTCAAGTTGTGCCCTAAAATCAATAAACAAAAATAAAATCGTTATTGATTATGAATTTATAATACATTTTTATTTTCATAGTTAATCTGTCTTTATAAAACTATAAAGTCCTAAAGTATAATTATTACATAAATTAAATTTTTAACCTTGTCTTCCAGATTGTTCTAATTCATCTTCATTTACTGGTGGATTTTCCTCATTGATGGCTCGTTGTATGTCTTCAATGAATACATCAAATGCTAATGATCCATTGTTCAGTGCATTTTTTACAATTTCTGAGTTATCTTTTTTTACCATTATATCTACAGATGTAGAATTGGTGAACCATTTTTCAATCACTAAAAATTGGTGGGTATTACTGTTTCAGTATTTATTATTTAATAAAAAATTATGTTTACTTACATCCTTGATTTTCAAGTTCCTTAATTTTTTTCCTTTGCTTGGAGTTCACTGTTTCTACCCTTAGTACTTGGTCTCCATCATACGTTATTTTTTCATCAACATTACTATGTTGATCATTATTCTGGGAAGATATTACACATTTTGATAGAGCTAAAAGTGTGATCACACAATAAAGCACTTTGTAAACACCATCCATTTCGAACAACTAAATGAGGATAAACTAAATCAATTCTTGACCAGAGGGAGTTCTTTAATGTAAACAGAAACCGGTACTGTGCTATGATCCCAATCCAAGCCACTCCTATTTGATGTTTTATTAATATAACTAAAGTGGTTGACCAAATTTTCTACCTACTGACCGAAACATGAATAGAATATCTTTTTGTAATTAATTCATTATTGCATTTTTAATTACTAAAATACAACTAACATTGTTTCCAATATCTACAATAGGTCTTTTCATACTAATAGCTATTTAAGGTATAATTGAATTTGTTGTTTTAAATTAATATTTAACATACACAATATATAAAAGAAAATTATTTGTTAATTAAAAAAAACGAAAAGTGAGATTTATTTCATTTAAAAATTAAAAATTTTAATAAGACATCTGAATTGAAATTCAGTATTTATAAAAAGTATTATTGTTATTGAATAAATGTTTTTTGTTATTAATTGTATTTTTATATGCAATTTAATATTTATAAATTTTTAATAATGTATTGGTAATTTAATTGTATTTAAAATGTTGAGCATTTTTAGATGCTGCCCTATTTTTAATCTTTCTTTCGTGTGAATATGATTACATTTTATCTTTGTAGCAGGAAATGAATTAGATTATTAAATAAAAAAAGGTAAAAATCGTAATATGTTGACAGTTGAATATGTCAATAACCCCTAAAACCAGTTAAGAAACTACATTCCAAGAAACCAGCTGACCACTAGACATACTGATGTTTGTAATTTATTGATTTGGTGTAGCATGTGTGTAGAATAATGTCTGTGTTATAATTTATTCATTTCTTATATGTAGGTCATATTAGTCAAGGTGAAGTGTAATTGGTAATGTTTTAAGGTTGAATTTTAACCACTGAATCCCACTATATTATATTATAAACCAACACTTATTTTAAAAGTTTTAAAAATGTACTCTTATCTGTAAATAGAATGTACTTTTTTTTTTTTAATAGAAAAAACTATTATGATCAAAATTACGAAAATTCAGTTTGATAAAGAATATAATATTGAATATTAATTTAAGCAAGAAGAATAATTTGTATCAAATTAATAGACTTGTTAATTTTTGTTAGATAGATTGAAATAAAAACTGACTTTACTAATGTATTTGTGTATAAATAGATATAATATGTATATGATATGTTTTTGCATAACAGTGGAATGCCAGGAGAAATTTGTATAAAACTTATTAAAAAATATGAACTAGATGCCATTAGGAAAAAATTGATACTTATAAAATAATGAAGAAATAACAAGAGGATATTCAAATTTAAACTCACTAAAATTGTTATTGCTTTGTGTAGTATACTAATTGAATTTAATTCAACACAAGTTCAATTAAAGTCAATTTTAATTTAATTCTTCTTTATTTTTTTGTTATGAACTTCGAATTTAAAACTTTTGAATATATTTATTCTTATTATTACTAGGCCTTGAAGACACACTTATCATCTCTAGTAAGGCGGTGAATCAGAAGAATTTTTTATTTAAAATAATTGAAAACGACTGATATTAATGTTGGATTTATAGACCTTATTAATGATAGTTCCAAAAATAAAAACATTTAAACCTGAATTTAGTAAAAATTATTTTGTAGAATTTTCTAGAAAATGTTAGAAATAAAAAAACATTGGAGAAAACTACAACTTGAATTTGTTCAAGCTTATGAAGGTGAAATTAAATATGTTGTTTAAAATCAAATTTTGTGTTAAATTAATATAAGGTATTTGATTTATTTATACTTTTTAATTATATGTAAATAAAATTACTTCAATTTTACGCCACAGATTTAATTAATTTCTTGTTAAGTTTATTATAGATAGTTGGTATGTATAACTAAACGGTTCATTTGACTACTTATCTTATGATAATAAAATAATCAAAATATAATATCAAATTACAAATTACACTTATATTTTGTTCTAAATTTATATTATTATTTATATTTTTAGGTTCCTGAAGTGAATAATGCAAAAACAAATTTGCAAGTAAGTTCTTCAATAGTGGAAAATCACAACCGACTACAAAATATTTGTGATAAACATGCCAAATTAGTTAATAACATGGAAGCACAAGACGAAATTAGTAAATTAAAATTGGTAGAAGAATTAAACTTTTACAAAGTAAATAAAGATATTTATTATTATGAAATAAATATTTTTTTTACATGCTGTTTTAATATATTCTAGATGAGAAATAGTGAACTTGAAAAATGTCTTATATTTAAAGAACAAGAAATTCAAGAATGGGAAAGTCGATATCATCAATTAAATCAATATTGTGAATTGTTTTTAAAAAAGAATGTATGTACAAAAATAGTTAATAGTCTTTTAATTAAAAACTAGTTTTATGTTTAGTTAATAAATGTATTGTACCTTCATTTCACTGCTTGATATCACTTAATGAATTTATGTAACTCTAAAAGTGCTATTTAATTGTGCTCTAGTTTTTCAAACATTCTTTAAAATTGAAATTAGTGGTTTTTTCGAGTAGGTCAAATGTAAATGTTATGTTTAATTCTGAGTGGAGCAAAAAAGCTAGTGTTTTTACAATGATATTTTTTTTTTTTATGAGTATACAATTTTGTATAGAAATACTTGTCCAAAAGTTTCGACCAGCAACTTTTTGAATCACAATCACCTCAAAATGGTACTTTGAGGGGTAATTTTTGAAATTTTCAATAGTTTTCTCTAAATTGAAGAAAAACTTCTCAAAATTTGATAAAAAAAAGACTTATTGACTATCTTTTTCTTTTTTAATCCAAACTTTATGAAAATTTAAATGTAATAGACAATAATATGAGAAATATTTTAGTTCAAGAAAATTGGGAAATATGAAAAAAAAATGTTTTTTTCTCTGTTATAATGTTAATAATATACAATACTGATAGAGTTAAGAATATATATATTTTTTGCCTTATTTATTGATAGTTATTTTATAGAATTTTAAATAATTAGTTAAAAATACACAGAATATGGAATAAAGTAGTATTTAATTGTTCTGTGGTCAATTTATGTATTATTTACTATTTATTAAATTGTATTTATTGAAAATGTATAAGTATTATTTAAATTAGATATGTTTTTTCTAACTGAAATTGACTTTCACCAATTGGTATTGTATATATGTGCTTATGAATACTATTGTATTCATAGCTATTATTATTTCTTTTTTATGCTTTAGATTGAAGAGAGTTTAAAAAGTTTTGATTTTCAAATTAATGAACTAATTGAACGCAACATGACTAGAGAATCGAAGTTACATGCTATAATAAATAATCTCCTTGAAGAAATTGACGAGTCACATTTGCATTATAGAATAAAACTGTCAGATCAAAATAAACAGATACGCAAATATCTTGATCAAATAGAAAGGATACTTGATAACGTTTACAAGTTAAGAAATTAGCAATACAAAAAGATAACATAGGAGTATTCAATTTTAATTTTGACTTGACCATAATTTTAAAAGGAATCTTGGTACTATGAGCACAAACAAATATGGACTATAAAACTATGTAAGGAATTCAGTTTTTATAAGTTCAACTAATATTTAACCTTAAATTTTGAATAATAAAAATATTATTTTTTTTTTGTAGTAAAATTTTATTTGTTTAAACATCATCAAAATTTTTATAATTTATGTATCAATACAGAAAATATTATTCTAAACACTTCACTACATTTGTATTCACTTATAAAAGTGATACTATTAATTTTTTTAAAAGAACTAGTCATCTAAGTTAAGCCAAGTAATTAATTACCTTTTACATTATAACATTTTGAAGCATACCAGTATATAGATAATATTTGTTAATTAAATAAAATACACTTGATAATAATTGATAAACAATTCTTGAAAATAAATTAAAAACACTATAGTTCCGCTAAAGAATAACTTTATTTGTATATTATATTTCTGTAATAGTTCTGTATAGTTTAATATTGTTAACATTTTTATATTTTATCATAATACATGTATTATTAACTAACATATTTTTGGAGTAATTTTAATTATTTAGCATTTTTATTGTGCATTCCAAAATAATATAGTCCAAGTACTCCAATGGCTGATTGCACAAAGTTGGAGAATGGCCTAAAACAAAAAAATAAATAAATAAAATAATGATTTCATTATTAACCATTAAAGGTATAAATATAAGTTAAAAAAATTTACCATAAAGTTGAGTCATCCTTGTTGTTGATGGCAACCATATTATTCTGTAAACAAATTATGATTTGTTTAAAAGCTATTAGGTACATTAAAGTTATGAGATATCCTATACCTGTCTAGTATATGCTGTTCTCCTTCTTGCTTCTATAATATTATTTCTGGTTGTTTGCCGTTCATAACTGGTATCTCTAACTTCACGTTTCAAAGTTCTTTCATCAGAATGATTTTCTAAAAGTCTTCTTTCGGTGCGTTCTAAAGCTCTTCGGTCAGTACTTCTAAAGTCAGTGTCTCTTTCTCTTGCATTTCGAACTCGCTCACGGCGTATATCAGGCAATGATTCTGATCTTGTCAACCCAACCCTTCTGCTATCATCAACTCTAAACCAATATCTGCGTTCTTGTTCTTTCCCGTCCACTCGAATTCTGCGGTTCTCAGATCTTATAGTCAAATGTCTGGTTCTGTACGTGTCTCTAATATAGTAGCTGTCGATAGGGTTAAATTTGCAATGCTCTGTTTCGTTTGAAATTGCTACCAGGTCCTTGGATGTTTTTCTATAACCATTTCTATAAATAAGTATTGGATTATAGTTTATGAGCTGGTATTGTTTATAAGTTTTTACCTTTAATCAATTGAAATTTAATTTTAGAGATTTTCACTTTTTTTAATGCATCTTTTTCATAATGTATACTTATATTATTATATACTATTCGGCAATAAAACTTATGATTATAAGATCTTAAATTCTTAAATGTATTCCATCTAAAGTTATAGGTATTTTACATTTTTTCTTTTTGAATTTATAAAAAATAGTTTTATCAAAAATGTCTACATTAAATTTGATTTATAACTTAAACAGTAAACAGTGCTTATGCCGTTTACCTGTTTTCTTACTGCATGTATATTATTTAATGTTGTGTTTAAATAGTGTGTTGCCAATGTAAATGATGTGATCAGTATTGATAAGTCTCATTAATACACAACAATTAAGTAATAAACACTATGCAATTCTTAATACCTACTACTGTGCTTACAGCACTAACAACATTTTATAAAAATTATATATGAAGATAGAATATGTGCATATCTGGTTATGAATATATCATCAGTAAGAACAATTCAGTCTTTATAATGTTTGCGTTATGGAATGTATTTGATGCATATTTTACAGTGGAATAACAATTTCTTTAATTAAATTTTGAAGAAATATCTCGGTTTTTGATAGTTTGCATTCATAAAATATTTAATTTCATGTTTCGTAAAAATTATTTTTAACTAAAAAGCTCACATACTTTTCTATTTATGTTCTAAGTTTCACTCATATTTACACTAATACTTTTTATTAGGAATTTGAATCCAATAAAAAAATAATAAACTAGTGATAAAATTATTCACTGAGCTCATAATATTTTGTCAAATACATTATTTTCTAATTTAAAACAATATATAAATGATAGCATATCAATTATTTATTTCAATCATTTATTGATATAACTATAATTTATTTGCTTTGAATATTTATAAGTTAAAGGTATTATTTAATTGTTAAAAAATTTAAAATTAAATTTTTTATTATTTGTTTAAAATGTATATTATTTACAAAAAATAACTTGAAATTTTTATATTTTTGAGTCAAGTTTCTTTACTTAAGAGTTTAAAATGTTAATTGTGACTAAATAAAATACTTTGGTTTTCATACAAATTATTACTGTAGTAGTCGGAACAAAATTGCTCTGATAATATAGGTTTTTTGTTTTATCTGTCCGTAGGTGTTACAGATTACAAGTGATAAAAAGGACAAATTACATTCCACCAACATATTAATTGTTGTTATGCATTGTCAGATAGGCATTAAAAAAATATCAAATTATGAATTAAATACTTTTACTTTTACAGATAGAACTGATGGATTTGAATCATTATGAGTATGTGACACAATTTATTAGTTATATAAAAAAGAAAAAATGCTAGTCATAAGTTAGTAAAAAAAATTACTTACAGATTAGTTTGTGAAATGGTGCACACGTTTGCATTTGAATCTGAAACAGCCAAGAAGAATACAACGCCAACTGCGATTGATAAAATCCTGAAATTATTTAAATTAAGAGTAGGTATATAAATTAACATGGAAATGACATGTATTGTGAAATGTGTAGTATTATAATAAAATGACAATATAACAAATAATAACAAATATTGAGAAAATAATAAAGATTATAAATATTCAATATGAGTTTGTAAACTTACGTCTTGTTCATTTTGTGTGTACCTACTGACAATACTGTTAAAGTCACAATATACCTAGGGAACTTTACGAGGGCTTTTTATACCAGTTTTGGGTATGAATTTTCTGAGCTAATACAGTGTATTTTCCAACCCAGTGGTCTGTATTTTATTCTTAATTTAACATGACCAATTTATTTTCAAACCCTTATCTGAATGAAACATAAGAGACTGGTGACCAAGGCGTTTTCTCTTAAACGTATTTCAAACTATTGGTCCGTGCTGATAACACCCTCTGATTTATACAAAGCAATAAAGAACGCTTGAACGAACAAATCCAATTAATTTCCTTAATATATCGCTGTAAAAGTTTTATATGAATATCCATAACATAATGGCTTATGACACTTTTTTGAATGGATACTCATTTATTTAAAGACACATTTTCAATTTAATTTGCTCATAATGTAATTTATGTTTACATCCTCGATCATCCTACATATTTTGTGAATAATATTAAACTGTAATAATGTATATTATGTTGCGCAATACTGTGTTGTTCCTGTGGTGATATTTTGAAATATCTATTTGTAATATTAGATTCTGAGTAGAGCGAAAAAGCTAGTGTTTTTTCTAAAAATTAGTCATCTTCTGGGTTTGGTCCGGTCTGGTTAAAATATTTTATTTATTCGCAGGTTCGGTTTGGTCTAGATTCTAGACCTAACCGAACTCTCTAGACTCTAGATAGTTATTTAATGGGTTGGGTTTGGTCCGACCAGAATATGCTTATTATTATCACTAATGTGGTCCGGTCTTTACTATTATTATTATACAATATTTGATTTAAGATCTTGAATTATAATATTTAAACTGGAAATTAAAATAAGTTTTTTTTCCATGTGAAAATGTATATATACACACACACACACATATAATTGTTAGATTTTGTAGATAACAGTATTATAAGTAGTTCCTATTTCTTAAAATACAATCGTCTCATTTATTACAATAATAATATTTTTATAATTTATATTGTCAGTCAAATTAATTTTCTATCAAACCATGGTAAAAAAATAAACAATGTTTACTGTCAATAATAGCTCTAAGGGTACTATATTACTCTCTGAGGCTCTAAATAGCAAAAATATTCATTTAATTGTGTTCATTTCTGAAATAAACATCCCTGCTCTGTATATTCAATAATCCATTATCATTAAGATAATAATTAGTTAAAAATTACATATTATCATCATCAAGATGTAATTTAACTTAAAAATATTTATGTTCCCTGTTTTATACAAACTTGATCTATATTGGTAAAAATAAAATATTTAGTTATTTTAACATACTTCTTATTTTTTTATCTTGGGTAAAAAAATATTTTTAAAGAACTGATTTTTAATAATTTTTTTTTTGGTGGGGGTGGGAGTGGTTTGAGTTTTAAACATTTATATTTGTCCTAGTCAAAGAAGTCCCAGATTTTTATTAATCATTTTCGGTTCAGGTTTGACTTTTTTTAAATATGCTTTAAAAATGTTTTATGAGCCGAGTTTAATTTGGTCTGGATTCCAAAATACATTTTTCTAAAATATTTAGTCCGGTCCAACCCCTTTGTCTAGGTACCTGGCCCAGTCCGATCCTATTTTTATAGGATCAAACTGTTCTCTAGTACTTACAATAATATATTTTTTCTTTTTATTATACAGTATACACGTTTTTTTATAAAAATAATTTATTTGGTCGTGGGAAATTTATAGTTATCTATCGCAGCGGTGAGCGAAAAATATAGTGTCTACTGCGAAAAAAAAATCCCGCGCTTAACCTGGCAGTAATATTTTCGTGGGCGAAAATAATATATAAAATATATGAATTTCGTACTTTCAGAATTGGGCATAAATGCAGTTTAGCTCCCAAACGGTTTTTTGTATATTTTTTTTCAAAATGTGTGTTTTGCATGCTTAATTTGATGGTACTTTCAAAAAAAAAAATCGGTTGAACTTATTTTGGAAGTTATGGTCAAAAAAATTCAAAACGCTCAATTTTTCCAAAAATCGTGTTTTTGAATTTAAAAACACAAAAAATTTAAGGTTTATATTTATGTGCTCAACATTTTGGTAAAATTAAAATTTTCCCATCGTACTTACTTTTTATGTTATTGTTAATAAACCACATTTCATGTATGTCACAGATATATTAATATGTATGTACTCGTATATAATAGTAATAATATGTATTATTACATATTATTTGAGGTCCATGTAAATAATATAAGTATGGACAGTATGGTAAATAAAATGTATTGCATTTATTGCACAACAAATTTTTGTTTCCCATGTAATCTACTAGTTAATAAACAATGATTTAACGAAACAACTAAATAATAATTATTCACATTTTTTGTGGGGTTCACTGCTCGTGTGCAACATAGCCATCACTGCTGTCGTCAACATTGGTGTTTTAAAATACTCGTAAAACTCAATACAATATATGGGGAAATTGAATATACGATATAAAAATAATTTGTTAAAAGCCGGACATACTTCGCACGACGGGTGGGATTCTCTTGACGGGTGTATTTAATTTTAAAGAAACGATAAATCATTTCTTCAATAAAACGATTCTGAACGAGGGAAATTGATAATATAAAAAATAAATGAGAAAAAAAATGTTAGAAAAATGTCCAAAATTTTTTTTTACATTTTCAAAATTTTCTTGCGCTAAAATCTTTCTCATATTATGATTTCCTATCTATGTTTAAATTATCATAAAATTCGGATCAAAAAATTATGGTTTCCGAGTCATTTTTGTCAAATTTTGGGTAGTTTTTTCCAAAAAAAAAAAAAATTGAAGAATTGAGAAATTCAAAAAATGACCTCCCTAAAGTACAATCTAGACTTTTGGATAAGTATTTTTATACGAAAAGTTGTACACAGAAAAAAAAAAAATAAACATCATTGTAAAAACAGTAGCTTCTTCACTTCGTTCAGAATCTAAAAAGCCTCGTGAGTGAACCATCAGAATCAGAAATAAGATCCGATGTCGATTGATTGTTATCTGTAAAATACAATTTACCAAAGTCGTCAGAAGTGATATTAAATTCTGAGTGGAGCGAAGAAGCTAGTGTTTTTACAATTATGTTAAATTTTTATTTTTTTTTCACCGTTAACACTTTTTCGTATGGAAATACTCGTTCAAAAGTTTCGATCAGCAACTTTTACAATTTGCTTCTAAATGGTAGTTTTAAGAGGTCATTTTTCGAAATTCTCAATAAGTAGTTTCCTCAATATTTGAAAAAAACTTCCCAATATTTTGAGAAAAAAATTCCTCGGGAACTATCTTTTTTTAATTCCAAATTTATGAAAATAGATATCTAAACAATAATATGAGTTTTCTGTTAATAGTTGGATATAAAACTAGCTGAGAACAACGTATTTTTTTTTTTGTAATATTAATAAACTTTATTATTTTTAAATAAAATTGTCTTACATAAACTAAAGCTCCAATCAGAATCGTTTTACTGGAAAAATTATTTATCGTTTCTTTAAAATTGAACACAACCTCCAAATCCCACCCGAAGGGCGAAGAATGTCCATGGTGGGAAGTGTATTAGGCTTTTTTTTTTGTGAACGACATATTTATAATGCATATTATTGATACCTATAATATTTTTTGCAATTAATTGTGCATAATTATATTGACGTCATATATAAGTACCACGTTTTAGTGTAGGTACATAATTCCGGTCTCTACATAATATGACCTTAATCAGCGTCCACAACAAGATTGCTTGCCATGCAGACTTTTTATTCTGTTCAAACCAATTATAATGTGTATGGTTACTTATTAATTACGTTTAATGCATTTATATGTAATTCCACAAAATAAATTATTTAATGTACAAATGAAATGATTGAGTATAGTATTAAAACAATTAGGCGCGCACTCAGGATTTTTTTGGTTTCTTACTTTTTCTCACACTAAAATATACAATTATCATTCATTTTAAATGACCTTTATTTTATTTATTATTACATAATGCTACATTTAGTATGCTGCTCATACTACCCAAAAGAAATTTCAAGATTCATGACATCCATAGTTATAATTTTAGATTCTGAGTGGAGTGAAAAAGCTAGTGTTTTTACATTGATGTTTATTATTATTTTTAGATTCTGAACGAAGTGAAGAAGTTTATGATTTTACAATGATGTTTATTTTAGATTCTGAACGAAGTGAAGAAGCTTATGATTTTACAATGATGTTTATTTATTTTTTTATTTTTCTCTTTCTGTAAACACTTTTTCGTATAAGCCGCACTCACACGACGACAGTTTTATAATGAAATGACTGTATGACAGTTAACTGTCAAGGTATGAACGATTGTTTACATTTCTGTCGTACACTTACCTAATTTCCGCGACACAACTTCTGTGAAAATTGTTGTGCTGGTCTGAACATGTCCGAAATAAGCGTCGACAGTGGGGTTAATCGACTGTCAGCTTTTTTGATAAATCAAAACAGTTGACAGTCACATCGTACAGTTTTCTACAGTATATTGTTTTTAAAATAAATACCGCTATTATATTATAGTATAGTAATATAGAAAATTGGTATTTATAATAATTACACTCATTAATTATTTACGTATATTAATTAACGTATATTAATTTTACATTATATACTTTATTAATAAATTAATATTATGTCATCCACAAAAAAAGAATGGACAATTGACGAAACACGTAAACTTATCTCAGATTATGAAAATAATCCATGTTTATGGAGTCCTAAAGATGCAGCAGACATCCTTAAAAAATTCCTCAGCTGTGAAGGATCTTCCATCCTTAACTCTCGGGATAATGCATCATAT
>JAIPRM010004391.1:0-23093 GCA_025469315.1 Stegophylla sp. TES_Ste_2020 | reverse complement strand
AGATATTGATCGAAAATTTTGGTCCAGTATTTTTATACGAAAAAGTGTTTACAGAAAGAGAAAAAAGAAAAAAAAAAAGAAAAAATAAACATCATTGTAAAATCATAAGCTTCTTCACTTCGTTCAGAATCTAAAAAATAAGATCAGTATCTCTACCCAAACTTGTGATTACATACATACGGGAAAAAACACAGATTTAAAACCAATACAATTTGTAAAACCAATGCATTCTTCTCTATCACTCCTCGCTATCGCTCAGAATCTAATAATAAAATGTTAATTCATCTGTACTTTCTCTGATTTTTTTCCATCAAACCTTTGTAAAATGTTTAATTCTTTGTTCGTAAGAAAATTTATTGCACCAAAATATTTTAAATAAAATTCTCCATCCAAGGCACCAAGTTTCAAAACAATCTAGTAGGACCTATTTTCTTTTATGTACATTAAAATGTGTAATTATTATTAAAACTAGTCCCTAGCTGCATTTTCTTTTATGTACATTAAAATGTGTAATTTTTATTAAAACTAGTCCCTAGCTGCATTATTTTTGAAGTTATGTTAAAAAGCAATTTTAAATTTTACGGTAATTCCGGTAATAGTATATTTTGTCGTTTTTTGTCAGTTTTTCGACAGATTTTCCCCGTTTTTGGAAAAAGTATTGAGATATTTGAAAAACGACCTCTTAAAAGTACTATTTGGGTCTGATTCCGGATCTATAGAGGTACTGATCGAAACTTTTGGACAAGTATTTCTATACGAAATAGTGTTTACAGATACAGGAAAAAATAAATAAATAAAAAAAATAAACATTATTGTAAAATTATAAGCTTTTTCACTACGTTCATTATCTAAAAGACTGTGGGCACCAACAACAGACTGTGGCGTCAGTGGCAGCCACCTGCGTACACAAAGCCCACACGGTAAAGTAAAGAAAAACTGTGACATAAGGAATAGTCACCGGTAAGTGCGACACACATACGGTTAATAGGTTTTTTCCCAGTCAAATATTGTAACGTTAAACCGTCACCTAAAATCGTATTCACACACTGCAGGTGACTGGTCTCGTCATGCGCGCGTCGGTGGCCTCATCAGCGGCGGCGTTTTTGGTGCTGGTGTCGTGGGCTGGGACCACGTGTGCCGGCCCGATGGCACGTGACGCGAGCTCGTACGTGCAGGCCATGATGGTGGACGACCGGCTGTGGGCCAAGCACTTGGACGTGAACGTGCGCGTGGACATGGCGCTAGCGAGCCCGACAGCGGTGTCGGTACTGCGCACGCTCAAGCGGTTGCCATCCGTGAACGCGGCGGCCGCGGAGAATGGTGCGTTGACGGTTAACGCGCTGGCCGTCGTAGTCGAGGTGGCGTGCAACCGCGCGCACGAGAGTGACGCCGTAGACTTCGCCATGTCCGCGGTCGCGGCCGCGTTCAAGTGTCGCGTGCTGCCGTTCGTGCTAGTTCAGGTATTGGCCATCGAACGCGCCGTGCCCATGCACGAAGCGGCCAACTTCGAACGGCCGCGTCGACTTTGGAACACGCTCTTACGGTACGTGGACAAGATGGCCCGTCTCCGGGAGTCACTACTTCTCGAGTCCGAGATGTACCGCATGTGGGAGAAGGTGGTCAATCAGACCCTGGCCCCGATGCCCGACGCCCCGTACGGCACCTTGGGCTACGTCCGACCGTTCCGCGAGCTCGTCGAGGAAGCGGTGAAGGACGCGTGCAATCCGAACGCCGTGGAATCAGCTCTTCGCGTCCTCGGCCCCCACGCGGCAGCCGGCCCGGACGAGTGGCAAAGGCCCGAATTGACGGCCGCCGTGTTCGATGACAGCCAACGCGAGCTGGACGCTGCGATCAACGAGATGCCGATTACCACCATGGACGTGCGTCTGTGGAACGACTACTTGCACGTACGGGCCGCCGCCGCCGCATACTGGTCGGAAAAGTCAATTTTTCTCTCATAATTTATCCGTCAAAATTCTTAAAAATTTGTTAAATTTTTTCATTTTCTCGGTAACATAGCCATAATGGACCCTAAAAATATCTCCTTTCCCCTTTTACATAGGTAGTAGTGTATTATTATAAGGTCAAAAATTATCTTCTCGCATGAGCCATGCATACTATTTTTTGTCACACTTCATCTATTTATTACTGCGTCAATGATAATTAGGAATATAACCGTCATGAAACCACAATTTCTTTTGCCTTTGTATGTTCGTCATTTATTAATAGTTTATATATTTTTTAATTTTTAATTTATTTTATTACATAATTAATATAATAACAGTTTTATAAGACTAAATTAAGGCTATTTCTTTACACAATATTATTTATTTATTTATTGATAATATATACGCCATGTGGGGCTCAATAAATAATATAGAAAAACGTTATTGAATTTTGACTATATTTATTTATAATTATATTTATTTAAGTTTAATATGATGATATTATATGAGTAAATAGTTACCTTATATCCTATTTTCATTTTATATATTTTAGAGTCCAAATATCGAGCATTCTCAATTGTGTTACCAAAAATAACGTTCTCAACCGTAACTTTCTCAATCGTACTTTACCGCAGTCAACATACATAATAATAATAATAATAATCAGTTTTATACTTAGTATGTTTAATAATTGTTATCAATAACAGAATAATTCATGTCCATTTCGTTTTAAGCATAAATGATGAATTTTGTTCAATATTGTATTATGTAATAATAAGAAAAAGAAATTTTCTGACATTAGTGCCGTAATTCTAAATTTAAAAGATTGTAAAAAATTATTGATTAAGTCAACTTTCATAAAAATTATAATCCATGTAGAAAAACTTGCAGGAAATATTTTGGTAAAAGAAAATGTCTACCAGATTAAGAAAAAATAGGTATTTAAAAAATTTAAAAAATCATTATTTACGTAAAAATGACCAGTTTTATATAAATTCTAACTTTAAACAGCTAATATAAAATTTTTTACTATTATAAAAAAATTTATTTTTACTTAACCAGTTTTATATCCTACTATTTACTGAGAACAGGAAAAAAAATTGATAAGGAAAAAAGTGTACGTAAATCAGTAAAATTGTTATTCAAAAAGTTGCTGGTCAAAAGTTTTACTCTTTACAGATTCTCAACTAACTATATTTTATCTCAATATGGTCTTCAGAATTTAAAATCTAGTTTGACAACAATTAAGTCATACTATGCAATCTAATCAGTTAATAGCCACAAAGTTCTAGCTAATGAGAATTTTTTATAAAACAAAATGTATAATAATTTAAATACACTGCACACGTAAAACCATTTAGACAATATTGTTTTAAAATATTACAATAGTTCTAATGTACTATCCACTGTGTATATTATTATATGTTTTACATGGCGAAAGAAGGGTGTAAGCTTAAGAGTTTTAGATTCCGAGTGGAACGAAGAAACTGATGACTTTATACCATGAGGATTTTTTTTTTCTCTAAACAATTTTTCGTGTATAAATATTTATCCATACGTTTCAAACACTTAAAATTAGAATTTATTTCTAAATAGTACTTTACAGAGGTAATTTTACGAAGTTCTCATTAGTTTTTGTTTTTTTTTTTTTTGGAGTTTTAGAAAAACTATCAAAAATTTAATTAAAAAACGCCAATGAAATTAATTTTTTTGTTAAAATTCAAAACGCCCACCAAGAGTATCACATACAGGAGGAATGAAGAATACCCGAGGTATGAATGTTCCACTATTTGTTTTTACAAAACACCTGTCATGAAATTTTAGTCGAATCCACCGATCTCGTAATCGCTGCCGACGACGGACGAAAGTAGGTAAAGTTTGATCAATACCCCTCCGTCGCACAACTAGGTCGGTAGAAGCAGACCGACGTGCCATCGTAGCACTGTTCAGTACGTCTCGCCACCGGGGTTATGGACGGAAGTGTACCAGGAAGTAATAGGAAAGCCGATGGCGGCGGTGACGGTGACGGTGCAGCTGATAGAAAGTACCGGGAAAAAACATCAAACTTTTACAAGACACAAGACTTGCCAGCGCGTTTCGAATATCCGAGTAAGACTTTATGAGTATAAGTTTTAGTATGTTGAAATACTGGTCCAAACGTTACGACCAGTGACTTTTTGAATCAGAATTTCTTTCTGTACGGTACTTTTAAGAGGTCATTTTTCTTGAAATTCTCAATAGATTTTCTGAAATTTGATAAAAACTATCCAAAACAAAAATGAATTTGAAACTATTTTTTTTTTTAATTCAAACTATAAAAAAATAAATAAATATATAGATACACTACAGTATAAAAAATACTATGGCGAAAGAAAATGTTTGATATAAAATACTTTTTTTTTCATTAAATATTTTTTTCTTGTTCTAGCTCAGTAGTCAGTGTGTATATTTAGTTAGATATAAAACTAGCTGAATTTTAAATTCTGAACGAAGTGAACAAGCGATAAAATACAGACAGATATTACGAAATATCTATAGATTATAATTATTTGGTTACTGAAGGTTGATGTTTTATTGCTTCTTTTGTATTTTCCGATGCTGAATACGATCGCGATAGTGTGAATGAAAATCTACGTGCAACAATAGTTTTCTAATTTTTTTATTTTATTTTGAAAATTCAATATTTTCGTTTATTATACTAAATACTTACTATTTCACCCACAAGGTCAAGTGATGTTGTGAGGCGCTAAGGTAATCTAACCGGCTTATCACGAGATAGTGCCGGAATTCGATTCTCATCTAGCAGTCCGAATATTTTCCCTTTTTCTTAAAAAAAATTTATTAACTTCCTTCGTTCAGAAACGTTTGATTGAAGAAATGATTTATCGTTTCTTTAAAATTCAATACACCCATCAAGAGAATCCCACCCGATGTGCGAAGTACACACTTTTTTTAGTTATTTATAACATACTTTATAGTTTTCAAGTTAAATTGTCTGGAATAAACTGAATCTCCACTCAGAATTGTTTTACCGAAAAAAATGATTTATCGTTTCTTTGAAATTTAACACATCTACCAAGTCTTACCTGCAAAGGGGCGAAGAATACCCATGGTACACGAAATACGTTCAGATTTCTACTTTTTTTCTGTAAAAACTTTGTGGATTAGATGTTGGGTCTAGATAGTTAAACAGAAAAAAAAAATATCATTGTAAAAACACTAGCTTCTTCACTTTATTCAGAATCTAAAATAAGGACCCTCCTATTATACATAGTAACATTACATAGAATGGTACCTATTTAGTTTCAAACTTCGAATTGTTATGACTTCAATAACAAAGAGACGTCGTTTGATTGCACGTTTTCCCTCGATTTTCTCAACAGGCTTACAAGACTACGGCCAAGTGAGACGTGATTCACCAAATCCGTTCTACATCACTACATACAACGATTACGGACACTTCTCGCCGACAGTTCACACGGTGAGTAAATGCTACCGCGCCCTGTCGCAGCGGTTTGGCCAAGAGCAGTACATAAGAGGAATGTATCGAGACCACTCGTTGAACATGTGACGACGACATTACCGGATTAAGATATTTTGTACCTTTTATCATTTCAATTCAGTTGAAACGACCAAACACAGAAAATTTTCGGTCACATATTCAAAAATCTCTTAAAATATTTTTTTAGATACTTAGTGAAGTGAAGAATTTATTTTGAAAATGATGTTAATTCTTTCTATTTTTTCTTTTTTTTTTTTATGTGTACAACTTTTTGTATAGAAATAATTTCCCAAAAGTCTTGACCAGCAACTTTTGAATCACAATTTACCTCAAGAAGGCAAAGAGTTGATTTTTCAAAATTCTCAACAGTTTTTCCAAAATTTGTGAATAAATTTTCAAAATTTGACAAAAACGTAGTCAAAACTTTTTTTTTAATCCAAATTTTAAGAAAAATTGATATAGATAGACAATAATATGGAAAATAATTTGGTTAAAAATTCACGAAAATTTTATATAAACAATAAACTTTTTTTATATGAAAATGTCAGTGTGATATTATTATTTTTTTTTTACAAAACGTGTTTGCTTGTAAATCTGTTAAATTTTTGTACTTTTATTGTAACTTATACGCTTAAAATATTTGTGTTATTAATTTTTCGATTCTCAGTTTTGGCCCCGAGAAGTTTTTTGTTTTGTTAGAAAATTTAAGAGCTGTCAGACACCTGTAATATAACCAAACGAATGTTGAGCCAATGAAATGTTCGTCGATAAACTTCTAGAAATACGAATCTTACTATAGTGTCAGTGGTAGTTTTTTTTTTTTAGGTGCAGAAAGCACGAAACAGAAACAACACAAGATTAACGTTTTAATATACCAATAAGAATAGATTATTACAAATTATGTGTTATATTTAAGTTATATATACTATAGTATAATCGAGAACATCAAATAATTTCGTCATGTATCGTTCTGTAGTGCATCACCCAACCCGTACCGTCGTTGTGTTCGGATGTCACGTAACGAATAAAGACTGCTCCAGTTTGACTGGTGTGATATGCTGGATGGTCCTAAAAAGATCAAGAATTATTACACTGTTTGCAAATCGTTTGCTCGTCAATAAACGTAAAATGTTTCAGTCACTACTTACCCCGCCACAATATTTGGCCACGAACGTCGATGCCCTCGTCACCTGATCGACGTCGTAAATTTCTAAATAATCTGTGGCACACGTTACAGCTGATCCCAGGTAGAAAACTAAAAACCAAAAAAGAAATCTTATAGACACCGTATATACACAGAAATGGCATATTATGTCGAGGGTGTTTCCGAATCGAATTTCAAGAAGAGGGGCAGGAAGGAATGAGTTGAAATATCCATAAATTTTTTTAAATTCGACTTGAATTGTAATAAAGTACAACAAACGATTTTTAGCTCGAGTATAATTTATTTTCAACTGTTACAACGAAAAATTTCAAACTTTGTTAAACAATAATTCTCAGACGAAAATTTGATTCGTGTCAATACTATGTGATTTTTATTTATGTTAATGTTTTGTGAATTTAGTTTTTGTAATTAATGAGTTTTTTACATTACCCTGAATAAGACTCATTGCCGAAACTAATAGTAACCATATTTACTTTTTTTTACTCTCCGTTCAGAATCATAATAATTCTAAATTATAATATTATGTTATAATCTACGTAATTACACAATATACAAACTGGTATTTTTCGCGAATTCTGTAATTATAAACTTTTAACACTCTCGTTTTATGACGAGACGTAAAGGTCCACATTATGTCGATGAGAGATTTCTTCTGTTCATTTTATACCACAAACACGTATTTACTCCGTTTGTGGCACGATTATATTTTTTAATAAAAAAAAAAAAAAAAAAAATGTACACACTTTTAAATTCGATTGTAATAGGAAACGGTCTAGGCACCGCGATGTCCCATCGACACACGGAACTCTTTCTGTACACCGTAGGATACAACGGGCTCGTCACCATTCCTAAGATGTTGAATAACGTGCCGCCGCAGCCTTTACCTAAATTAGAGTCGAAAAAATGGCATTAAAAATATTTTACGTCACAATATTGTTACGTAGTTATTAAGTAGACAGAAATCTAGGTCAAGAGTTCAAAAATCAAGTATCATAACGTCGAGTGTCATAAAATCAGGTGCTATAAAAATCATGTTATAAAAATAATTTATCATAAATGTTATGTGCAACAAAATAATTTTTTTAATGATAATATTAATATATTAGAATGTATTGATATATATCATAGGCTCAAAATTAACTTTTAAAAATTAATTATAATATTGTGAATTTTAAATTAGATGCGGTAGCTCTTAAAAATTTAGTATTATTAATAATCAGGGTTTCTTCTAATATTTTTATATATATTTTGTAGTCAGATGTTATGATTATTTATTTATTTTTTAATTTTAGAGTTTGTAATTAGGCGCTCTAGTTGGCTTCTGTTTTATACATATATTATATACATTTTTTTTCTTTGCTCTTTTCAACAATTTACAAAAACAATTTTGATATAGAAATCTTTTACTTTTATTTATATCACTTGGCATATTTTATGAGTAATTAATTTTATAATAATATATGACTTTTATGACATGTCATGACATTCGATTACTTTACATGGTACTCGTAGGCAGAAATTGAAACCGAGAACATTTTTATTTTTTTTTTTTTTATTCGAATACCAGCATTTATATAAACCGATTTTGGTTTTAAACGATTCGTAGATACCAGTATTGAAAGTATACCCGCAGTTAAGCCCTGAATTTACGATCATACAATAACCGTACCTTGGTCTGTGGAAGTGTAACTTATATCCAACATCCCGGACCATTGTTCCTTGACTTTAATCGACATTGTCAACGTCGGGCCTGACGAGAATATTGGTGGAGGAGATATTCTCAGTTCAGTATAGTTAGCGAGCAACGGCGATGAAGTGGATGGTCCATCATATGCCTGAAATAAGATTCGTTTGTTCGTTTTTAAGTGTTTCACGTAACCGATTGTAAGGGATAAAAAACATATAAATGTATTTATATAAAACAAATCACCATCACGTGACCGAAAGACGATTGATTCTCGAAAACGAAACCGAGTCTTAAGTAAATGTATGCGGAAATGGTCAAATTTAGCTGGCTCAAATTGATCTTAAAGGTACACTCTTCGGATTTATGCGGTCCTAACATGTTGAAACTCATTTGTCCTTTGGGTTTGGTATACGTCGATAAGCAATCTAGAGTTCAACATAATATTATTAAAAATCTGCGTTAGAACGCCGGGTTTTGATAAAAGTTAAGGAAGCATAAAAATTAATTTGTAAATTAGCCCCCTCCCCCTTAACGAGGTTATAAGTTTCAAAAAAAAAAAATTTTAAAAGAGCCATGAACGAATTCGGAGAAATTTTGCTTTTGCTTCTCCGAAATCTCCCCTTTAATATGTATTGTTAATATCGTTTTCAATATTTACTCGAATTCTGAAACTCTAGTCTGAATCCTTTCGACGTTTTTTGTTCATTCGTACGTAGCGTCAACAAGACTTTGGAGTAACTAATTAAGTCGATTTCGTGATCTTCGTGACACAATCGGATAGTCACAGGGGGTAACAATGCCATCTAAATAAAAATACATTTTATATTAAAATGTTTTGTGAGTAATTAATATTATAATATTCTCAAATTGTAGGTTTACAGCAATTTTTAACTTTATCAATTATATAATTAAGGTACCCACATAGGGGTATGTAACTTCCAAATAATCGGACGAACAGTTTTTAGTGCCTTCCAAATCTACGTCAGTCAAACGTAATATGATCGGCTTTGGATTGGTAATCGATATGACCAACGACCATTTACAAATTAAATTGTTTTCGTACGGTTGTGGATAGTGCGGGGAAGTTAAGACTTGCGTCTGTTCGGTCACGAGATAAGCCTTCGGACCGCAAACCGCTGTTGAAACAGAAATATTAAAACAAATACGCGTAAAAACGCCGTTCTTATTTTCGATATTAATAGGTTAATTACATATCACCGGTGTTATCTGTATGTCGAAAGTCACGTTTACGTCTGTGCTGAAGATAGAGTACAATACGTAAGCTTCATGTCCGGACGTCCTCAACGGAGGATTATCCACACTTCCGGAACAATATTGACGAATGAGAGGAGCCAGTTGTCCGGGACCGTCGAACAACTGAAATAACAACACTTTCTTTGAAGACAACTATTATATATTTTAGATTCTGAACAGAGTAAAGAAGCTAGACTGCACTTCACTATGGTGTCTATCACTATACTGATATCTACCGTATTATAATTTTTGTTCAATATGTCATCTACCAACAAAAAAATTTGATTTTAAACTTAATCAATGTTAGGTCAAAATCAATAGCACTGTACGAATAATGAAATAAAGTGCAAATAAGTCGATACTTCACTGTGATTTTTCTGTGTAAAATAACTTTAAACGCTCAAAAGAGTTTGTAAACCGTCTTACCTGTAACCACGTAAATGAAAAAATTCAGTAAAAAATCATTATTTTCTTATTAAATCATTTTTGCTCTCGACTACAATATTGAAGACTTTAAAAATACATGTTATTAATTCCAAATCATTTTTATGTGTTTTTGTACGTATTAATAATGTGAAATTAATTCATATTTATTTTTTTACGCGCACCTACGTATACATACTATTAGCATTGCGGTGTAAGAAATTATTGGTCTTAAAAAATTTAAGACAATTTGTAGAAATGCATTTTTTTTATTGATATATTTAGGGTTAAGAGATGTTGGACCGTATTCACGAGTTCTAAGTATTAATTGTGAGATTAATAATTGTTATTGTCTATGTAGGTAAACCAAAAATGCATAGTGTAAAAATGCTCTGATTGAGATAACAGGTATAAAATAATAGTTGAAATTAATTTATCGATAAAACTGATCAAATGTGTAAGAAATTTGTACATAAGTAATCCGGTTGAAGAGCAGATAGTGAAAACGATTTGGAGTTATTTATTTTGAAAAATAGTGTATACTCAAGACATTTTTTATCAACACATCCCTGTAACTAAGACGTATTAACTATCACCTGTCACATTATATATATACAATTGTATTTTGTATTTTCATATACATAAATGTATAATGAACATGAAATAAACAAAATAAACATGGTTATTCGCGTAATTAAGTACACCTTTAAAACTATAGGAAAAAAATGTTTTGACGTTTACGTATTATTTATAGATTCTGAGCAAAGCGAAAAAGCCTATGTTTGTACAATGATATTTTTAATCTCTTCTTCTGTAAACACATTTTCATATAGAATACTTGTCATTAAAAAAAAAAAAGTGTGTACATCGTACCTTGGGGTGTTCTTCGCACCTTAAGTAGGATACTTTTGGCGGGTATATTGACTTTTAAAGAAACGATAAATCATTTCTTCAGTAAAACGATTCTAAGCAGAGGTTCATTTATTATACATAGATAGTAATTTTTAATATTATGTTTAACAATTGTTATTTCATAAAATAAAAAACTTATGATATTATATAGGTATATAAAAATAAAATAAAATAAACAAATAATAAATAAAAGCAATGTATTACGGTTTTGATTTTAAAAATCGTCATTAAAATTCCTTTCTTTTCTTAACCTGATGACAATTTTTAAAATCGAAAACTGGTCGTTGAAGAAAAAAATTATAATACTCCAGGCTAAGTTTATAAAATAAACTTAGCCTGGAGTATTACTAATAAAATTTTTATTTATATATTTATTTTGTTATTTAATATATCGTGTAATAACTATACTAAACATTGATTTTATTTATTATTTAAAAAGAAAAATAAAAAAATAAACATCATTGTAAAAACATAAGCTTTTTTGCTTCACTCAGAATTTAAAATGGGAAACAAAACAATAATAATAATAATAATAATTTAAACTGCACATTTACCTTGATGAAACTGCACAAACATCCTGTCTTATTAACAGGACATTTCGGTGCTTCTATGTAACTAATCAACTCGATCTGCACTTCATACGATGGATCCACCAATATCAACCATCCGCAATTCAATTCGGTTTTCACTGGTAAATTTGGAGTTTTCAATCTATAGCCGGACGTTTGATTCAATCTTAAGGTACCTCCACAACCTTGCGCTTCACCTGAATACCATTGAATATAAATTTAATTCGAAACGAACAATAAACTTAATAGTCATTTTAAATATAATATCATTTTATGATTAATAGTTAATACAAAGAATTACAGATACAGATAAATAATATTATTAAAAAGCGGGTTTACGACGTGACGGTTTATTTTAATATCGATTCGTAAGGAGCTAATCACTGTTACATTTGATTATTAACTGATCGAAAAATGTTTAATTTAAAGTGCAATATATTTTCATATTACAGTACAGAATATTTCAATATGTCGACTAAACATTAGCTTAGTACTTTATATGCAATTTTTAAAAATATAGATATAACATAGGGTTAAGTTATGTTAGATTTATAAAAATATATGTCGTTTCTTGTCTATATTACACTTTTGTTAATAATGGGTGAAAAAATTAGGTTCAAATTCATATTTGTTTTGGAATTATAGATAAATTACTAAGATTCCATAAAAATCTCGTTTACTGTATATTTTGCCGTTTTACTAAATTTTTAGGTTGGATTTCCTTATTTTTGGAAAAAGTATTGATCATTTTAAAAAATGACCTTTTTAAAGTATCACTTTAGTACAATTTAATAAGTTACTGTACACAATTTTTGAACAAGTAAATTTATATAGAAATAAAGGGTTTCAAAAAAAAAAAAAAAAATACTAGTTTCTTCACTTTGTTCAAAATCTAAAATTACTACATTATTATAAAACCACTATTTTTTTGCTCCACTCTGAATCTAAAAGACTAATAAATATGTACGTATAAAATACACTAAATACACTTAGGAAATATTATGTATGTACTTATAGTTTTTATTCTTTAGTATTAAAGTTGAAAAGAAAATGGGCCTTTTAAGTTTTTCGCATTGAGTCCATTATACTTCCGCCACTGAAAAATAGGCAATATTGCAGCAATTTTCATGCAGAATCGTGTTAAATTCAGGCGAAGTAAAAAAAGTCTATTGAGTAGTAAAAATTTAAGACTGACAGACACGGAAAATGTTACAACGTAAAGGAGGGTAAACGTTGAGCACCGGCTCATGTCCCGCGTGCTCTTAGGGTATAATATGAAATAATTTAATGTAATAATTAATACTCTAGGTGTTGGATATTCGTTAATTATATGTACTATTTTACATTAGATGTGGTGTATGATATTAATATATTATCTATAAATTACAACGAAGAAATAGAGCAACATTTATAACTGCACTGTGATAATCCACTTTAAATGAAATATTTAGTTTATCCTAAAAAATCATAGACATTTTAAAATACTATCTCTATGAAAATAATACAATAATCATTATACCTCAGGTCTGCAGCTAGACCAAATTTTCAGGTGGGTAAACAAATTTTTTTAGGAGGGCATAACATGAAAAGCAAAATTAATTCTATTTTCAATTAATTTTTAGGGGGGGGGAGGAAATGACCCCCTTTGTCCCTTGCAGCTACGGGCCTGCCATACCTAATATCAGAGTGGCTAGTATGCTGTGATAATAATAAATCATCTATTCGATGATAAGTATTTATCTATTACTTTTATTGTAGAAAAAACCAGAAGTCTCAAGGGGAGGGGGGCGTTCGATACGGCTCTTCCCGTGTGGCCTATGACAATATTAGTAGCTACCTAGCTATATATAAGTATCCGATCTATGATTATGTAAAGAATAAATGTGATCGATTACCGTAGGTAAATGAAATTACACCGACGAATTCGTTGGATCTTCTCAGAGAATCCGACCTAAATACCACGTACATCGTACTCGTTTTTGACTTGACAACGGGTAATCTGTCCTCTAAATTTCCACAGAACACGCCCAGACCTTGAGTGTCGTTATTTTTTCTATCGATGTCGTCGAACACGCTGACAGCATTGTTATTACACTGTAAACTACGGTTTGCCAGTACGCCATAATACGTCATATGAGGACTAAAACGGAATTCTTCAAAGCTATAATCGACTTCTAAGTGGAATTTGATAAAACTGAGAGCAGAATATCGATATTAAAATGAAAATACATCAATGACAAGAGCGTGCGATAAAACTTACCGGAGTTGGACGACTTGATCCACCGGAGCTCGAATGATCCAAGTGCAGTTCACGTCGTTCGAGTATCCCATAGTTTCGTCTTCGTCTTCGTAAAAGTCGGTCGGTGACCTGATTAACCCCGGAGATGTTATTTCACCTCCACACGCTGCGCACAAATATATTTTATAAGGCATACGTTTTAATAAAATTGCAATAGCACCATATCAAGTATTCGAAAGTCGAGTGTCGTAAAATCTTATGTTACAAAATTAATTTCTCGTTATTCTCATGTGTCATACATTAAAAAAAAAAAGTAAAGTAAAGTAAAGTATAGGAAAGCCGAACATACTTCACATCACGGATATTCTTCACTCCTCGGCTCAGATACTTTTGGTGGGTATGTAGAATTTAAAAAAAAAAAACGGTAAATTACTTATTCAAAAAGACGATTCTGAATGAAGGAAATTAATAATTTAAAGAACAATAATAATCATAATTTTCAACACAGCCACCAAGAATATTTGACCCGAAGAGCGAAGAATATCCTTCGCACCATGGATATTCTTATATCCATACGTATGTCCGACTTTCTTGTCTATACTTTCATCTACTTTACTTTGCTTCACTTTACACTTAATTACTTTAATTTGCTTTACTTTTATTTACCTAATAAATAAAGAAAAGGGGGAGGGGAAATTAATTTTAAAAAAATGTGTTAGAAAAATGCTTAAAATTATTTTTCTTCACATTTTCAAAATTTTTTTGTGCCAAAATGTTTCTCATATTATTGTCTATATGTTTAAATTTTCAAAAAATTTGGATCAAAAAATGATGGTTTTCGAGACTTTTTTGTTAAATTTTGAGTAGTTTATCGAAAAAAAAAAATTAGAGAATTGAGAAATTCAAAATATGACCTCTCTAAAGTACCAACTAGAGGAAAATCCGGTTTCAAAAAACTGCTGACACTTTTGGACAAGTAGATCTATATGAAAAGTTGTACACAGAAAAAATAAATAAACATCATTGTAAAAACACTAGCTTCTTCACTTCGTTCAGAATCTAAAATACAGCTTACAGCACTAATTATTGAGAATTTCAGAAAATAACCTCTTAAAAGGTGACGAATTTTGTTGGACAAGTATTCTCATACGATTAAATGATTACAGAAAAAAATAAATATTACAATAAAAATAAATATCATTGTAAAAACATTAGCTTCTTTGATCCACTCAGAATCTAAAAATATTTGTAGTACATGAAACATAGGTGAAATTATAATTGTATTTTACCTGTTTATATAACCTGATTTTACGACACTTAACATTATGACATTTGACTTTAGGACACTTAACTTAAATTCAATAAAAATTAGGTTTAGAAAACGTGTTTTAATCATTAGTCGTTAACCTAAACAACACTCCAAATCAACTACTATTCAAGTCACACTACACAGTTTAGTAGATTAATAAATCTAAAATCAATTATCCTAATAGCAAGAAGAAATTAATAATCGATTCGTTAGTCACTTCGTCTAAATATCTAAAACCTCCAAATAAGACAGAGTGCTATGGAGCGTGATTTTCATTAAAAAGATTTTTAAAGAACATGCTTCGCTTCCTTAACATTTTCCATTTCAGTTCCTCGCTCCAAGTACGAGTTTTTTTTCATCCGAAAATAATTTTAAAGCAAATCCAATGTCATCGAATGGTATTCTCGAAACAATCGCTTATCGCCGCAAGCGCAATAACACAATTATATCGTTATTTACTCACTCTGGACTTCGTAGTGTATTTCGAATCCGGCTTTGTTGATAGTGGAATCCGCACGGAAAATAATCATGACATTGTTCTTCACCGTCAGTGTACTTGGAATGCGATCACCACAATACAATCCGATGGAATGTTCCTCGTGGTCGACAGAGTCACTGATATGGTCGTAAATGGTTACATTGTCGAAACGGCATTTGTTATCTACGCATTCGCAAAACATGAAATTAGTACGTTTTACAGTATATTTAATTGCCATGTCTACAAATAGTACAATAGAGCAAAAATCACCCTTCCACTCTATTTTTTCCTCGTGTCAGTCCTCCCCTCTAAACTATGCATTTTTTACAATTTCTAATCATCTAATCAATCTGACTCATCACACAATAGTAGATAATGAATATTATGCATTAATACAATCTAAAAAATTTTCAATACCTCACCAACAACTTTTAAATTTTTGAAAATTCATTTTTTTTCCATTTCAATTACCATATTTACTTGATTAAAAATCAAAAAAGTAATAACCACGAAAAAATTACCCCGCATTCATATAATATGATAGATATAGTGTAATATATTATTATTATTTGTGTAATGATGCTCTTAAACAATTTTAAATATCAGTGTTCATAAATAGTGAAAAAAACAATATTTTTAAACTTTTCTTAAGATTATTTTTCCCGGTATTTTTTATCGAAGCATAAAATTAAGGGGGTTATTTTTCCAAAATAATTTATTTGGGGAATTATACACATCACGCTATTGTTTTACTCTATACTTCTGTCCACTCGCACGTAATATTCAGTATTATTTCATTACAGTTTTTTTAAATTTACCATTTAAGCAATTGGGATCGTCTTACCACATCACACTCCTACAATGTCTTTATTCTAGTTTACATACTAATTTTTGATTTATTTATGATGTATTTTGTGTTATCAAATTTTTATAAAAACGTAATGATAGTAATAAATTTGATTAACATTTGGGTATACCTTCGAGTTGAAACGATTTAAAAATCAATTTCAACGTTTTCTCAGTGGTGGAAATAGTATAGTTGCACTTCATATTGCTAGAATATGGTTTTGGGAAATTCGGCGAAAAAATTTTACCGGAAGATTCGGTAAAAACGCCACCGCACACACTACTCCATTGGGCCTGAATAAAACAAAGTGCATCGAATGGTAATTAATATTTTATACATACGACCAAAGAGTACGACCAACCTTGAACCCGTCACCTTGTATGTCACCGTCGGTTCGCAGACGAACTTTGAGTTTTGTTTCCGACGAGACGAACGGAGGCGGATTATTACGGCCGCACAATTTGTCACTTAGAGGTACCCATTTGCCATTTCGATAGTCGAAAATCTGTGACATTGAATAAAAATCGAAAATTTGACTATTATGATAGCACTTAATTTACCTGGTACAACTTGAAGTACTTTTATGCTGTTTTATGGGTAATAATTATCGTGTTAAAAATAACCACAGAAAAAATGTCAATGAAAGTTTCAACTATCTAGCTCTATAATTTTTGAAGTTATGTTAACTAATATTAAAATCGAATTTACGAAAATTCGGGTAATGCCGTTATTTACTGTTTTTTTGTCAATTTTTGAGTATTATAGGCATGTGTTCAGAAAAAGTATTGAGAATTTGGAAAAATGACTTCCTAAAAGTACCAACTAGACAACATTTTCGATCTATAGAGTAACTGATCAAAAATTTTGGACCTGTATCTCTACTCAAAATCGTGATGACATTCATACGAAAAAAAAAACAGATTTGTAAAACCAATACATTCCTCACTAGCCCTCAGAATCTAAAATGACTTTGTGCCATTGTGTGTACTATTATAGTACATTACTATTATATTATTATTTATTTTGGCCATTTTGATACTTGGACATTTCTGAACACGGGCAATTTAGTATCTGGCCAATATTGTTTATAGATATTTTTTCCTGGCCATTATTCCCATGGTCTTTTTTTTTGTGGATATTTACCGACTTCCATTTCCACGGAATCGTAGCATATTGTTTTTAACGAAGATGTAAATTATTCATCAACGGGACTGTGATTTTAACGCAATAAGATGCTGTTATATACGTATGCATTTAGGTAATAAACGATTTCGCGAAAAAACGCTATAAAATACGCACTTAAATGCTTAAATTCACTTAAATTACGCAAACAATATTCCAAAAAGTTCATAATAGGTTCATAAAATTAAAACAAAATTTTTAACAAGTGGTATTTAAGGTGATTTTACTTGATTTTAATAATTTAATATTTCAAAAAAATGATGACTCGTTGACGCATTGTTGTCTTCGCTTACTTGTACATAATCTTTGCTACAGTTCACACTCTTTTCTATGTTAAAACGGTCGACAAACTGCAGATTAACCCTGTTGCCCTGCAAGAGCTCTATGGTCCATTCGCATTCTTCGTTGTTCGGATACAATTGCGGATAGTTTCTGGAGGATAATTCACCGGATTTCGTCACGTACAACATGCCGCATCCCTCTCTAGTAGACTCTATGGTCAGATTGAACCCTTTTTTTGTACTGTTGCCGGTGATGGACGAGAACACGATCCAAATTTGATTTGACATGGCTCCCAACTTTTCCGGGTTGGCACTGTCACCACAATATTTACCCAACACAGGACTGTCCGGCTCCGGACCGTCGTGTACCGTCACGTAGTTGATGTCGCACGACGATTCCAGATCAAGGTCGTTGAAACGTATCTGTAAGTCACGGATATTTTTTCATACCTAATTTTTAAACGGATATTTTTTTCTAGGTTCGAATATAATCGTGTGTGTGTGTGTGTGTGTGTGTGTGTGTGTGTGTGTGTGTGTGTGTGTGTGTGTGTGTGTCTCTGTCTCTTCGGCAAAAACCGAAATCATAAGAAGATCACGGAAATTCACGGAATAGGTATATTATTTAGGATTGTATTTTATACCAGTCAATTATTTTTGGTCAATTGACCATTATCTTAAATTTGATGAGAAAATTTTGAATCTAAAGTGTATACTTTTTATTATTTTGCTGTAACTCCCTAAAACCAAATACATTTAATATATATTTAAATATTTCATATATTTCAATAATTTTTTATAAGAATATAAAAATTTAGAAAAGAAAAATTAATGATCTTTTTGATTTTGACCTGTCAAAATGTAAATTTAGTCACAGTCAAAAGAAATGTAAAATTGATTTATTATTTTTCGAAAAATTTGAAGATATCCATATTGTACATTGTTGAGCACCTATTTTTGTCTGTAAATTTTGACATTTCAACATTTTATTTCTGTCAACCTCATGATTTTTAATAGTTTTTTCAGCTTCTAGATGAATAAATGTGTGTTTCAATCAATATCATTGTCTATAATTTAATGTTTTGATATTATCTCGTCTCGTTTTCTGAATAGACTTATTTAATCATTTTTTGCTCTACTTTTCTGAAAAAACTAAAAAAAATATGTTAATTAAAAATCATGAGAGAAATGAAAATTTGGAAAAAAATCTTCCTGAGGCACCATATTTAACCGACTATTTTTATGTAAATTCGGTATATAAATCTATATATTTATAAGTTGGTTCGTACTTAAATTGGAACATTTAGTTCACAACATCTATCAAAAACTTTAACCCAAAATATAATGAAAATTACCAATACTTGCATTCGGAATCTCAGGGAAAAGTCCAATTATTTTAGATAATTTAAGATGATTATACAAGATATTTTTAATTGGCTACAAAATAGCTAAGTTGATTTTTATTTATAGTTGTACTAACATAAACTGTTTAAAAATAAATCTGTAAACTCGCCCAACTTTAGTTATAATCTTGACAAAACGTGTATAATTTTTCGTTCCGGAACTTACGTTGGTACTTTCGCCCTCCGGCAGGTTCAACAACCAAGCGCACTGAGTATTTTTCGGAAAACTTTTAGGGTAATTCGGACTGGTTATCGTAATTTTCTGGCCTTTGATCACTCCACCGCACGGCTTTATGGAATAATCAACAGTCGCCGTGAAGTTGACACTTTGTGAATTCGCTTTTACCTGAAAAAGGAAATTCGTTTCGGTTAAACGTAGTGTTTTTGGTTTTTTGCTTTTACGACTTACCGCCAGTTTAGTTGTTGGAAATGGACTGAGAATGGTATACTGATCGTTTCGATTGGAAAAAACAGGGCAGTACGTTTTCAACAGACTTTCATCTACGGAACAAATAAAAATATTCCAGAATCATGCAAGAGGTTACAAAGTGTGCAAATAACTCGGTGGTGTATTCGAGATTTTTTTCCGGGAAAGGTAAAAAGTCCAGTATTGGCTACTTCCAGAAAGCTAGAACTGATATTTTTATATAAATTAAATTATTGATTGTATCAGACGTTTTTTGACGCGTTCTGAGATTTTTTTCTAAAACTAATCGAATGTAACCGTTACAAACTATAATAATTTGTCTCATAATATGTAGTGAAACTGACCGTGGACAAATATTTGAGTTAAAAATCGAGCAAAACATAATTACTGAAATTATGATAATGTAAAAAAATGTCGTGGGATTTATCTGCCTTTATCGCTATAAAATACACCATAATGCGTCAAAATACAGTTTAAATAAAACAACACTTACCACTAGTGACTAACGATATGCTTTCGTAAAGACAGTTCAATTTATTTTCGCTGACTTTGAACTTTGCCTCGATCACGACAGTGCCGTTTGTGTTTTCAAATTCCCAATCGCAAACATACGTGGTTTTGTTTTCAGGAGGTAACGCTAAACTTCCTCCGATACTGGGGTCGATTGAGCCTCCGCAAACTATAATAAACACAGACACAAAACTGTAAAATAAATTTCAATAATACACTGCATAATAATTGTGCGTACATTTTAATCTTTTTAGAGTTATAAGGCCTATAATTCCCTAACTCTAGTAATGACTGACTTTTTTTTTTGGTATTTGGTTACATTTAAAAAAATAAAAAATGAAATGCGTATACTATACCTACTTATATAGTACTTACTTGCAGGCTTATCAGACGAAAATTTTAAGCGAAAACCGACTTGGTCGCCGGGCTTGGTTGAAGATGAAATTTCATATCCAAACGTCATTTTGTTTGAGTCCGATTCAAAGACATAATTCGATGAAGCCGCATTAATGACAGGAGTTAAGCACATTGGGGAGTTAAAGGAACTTTCTTCGCCGATATAACCCTGAAATAAAGACCAATGTACGAATTTAAATAATTAATAATAGTAAATTAGTGCTGTAAGCTGTATTTTAGATTCTGAACGAAATGAAGAAGCTAGTGTTTTTCAATGATGTTTTTTTTCTGTGTACAACTTTTCGTATGGAAATACTTGTCCAAAACTTTCGATCAGTAACTTTTTGAAACCAGATTTCCCTCTATATGGTACTTTAAAGAGGTAATTTTTTGAATTTCTCAATTCTTCAATTTTTTTTTTGGAAAAAACTATCCAAAATTTGACAAAAACGACTCGAAAACCATCATTTTTTGATCCGAACTATAAGAAAATTTAAACATAGATAGAAAATCATGTAAGAAAGATTTCGGCGCAAGAAAATTTTGAAAATGTGAAAAAAAAATTTTTGGACATTTTTCTAACATTTTTTTTTCTCATTTATTTTTTATATTATTAACTTCCCTCGTTCAGAATCTTTTTATTAAAGAAATGATTTATCATTTCTTTAAAATTAAATACACCCGTCAAGAGAATCCCCATCGTGCGGAGTATGTCCGGTTTTTTTTTTATTTACCTATAATAATATTTTGTATATACATTTTTCAAATTTAATGTTGAATTTTCAAAATAGACATGTTAAATCAAAAACTGATAACAAGTTGTCATTATCAGATAAGTTAGTATTTTTCAGCAATGTTCACAAACTATTACTTTCTACCCCTCCCTTTATTTACGAGTACAATACATTTAGTTTTGTATCCACTATTTATGGTGTGTCAGAAGGTAAATTTATAATCAAATTAATTTTAAAAATATTCATAAAAATACCATATTTTTTTCATATTTAGTGTTTATTTATGTTTTGACTTTTTAATGAATACTTTCAATTTTTGTTGTGTTTATATCGTCAATTTTACTTCCTATAATGTCTCTACTTTAACCTAAAATCGTAGTGATTATATTATTACAAATATTCAAATAGTTTCGAACTTCAATAGAAATCATAATAAATAACACAATGGCCAGGTATATTCTTATATGCTAGTAGCTTAATTCAATACGATTCCTATTTGTATGTATAAAGAATTTATTGAAATTAATTTACCTGAAAACTCATAATTCCTAAAAAAAAGCCCCCTCCTCTAAAAAGCCACCCTAGGTTCCAACCTACTTAACCTGCTCCTAAATATACCACTCTCGATCCGAAACGATCGCAAAGAAAAGAACTAGATCCTCCATCACGAGTATCATATTCCTATCAGAAGAACAAAGAATACCCATAGTGCAGTAAGTGTCCGTCTTTTTTTTGATACTTAACACGGTAAAAAATCCACTTCACTCAAAGATCTAAAGACTTTTTGTTATCTACGAGTCGAATTTCACTTACGACAAGCCGTTCTGTATCATATTTTATCTCTCGGTCAGGATCACAATTTTCGACGATCGATTGCCCTTCAGTGACTTCTGCGGTGATTCTGCGTCCTTTAGGCACGGTGATGTAATAACTACAATACCCTGCAGGTTCGTTTGTATTGCCATTTTGAGGAACGACTATTTCACCACTATCGGCGTTGAACTCTTTATCACAACCTGTAATCATTATAAAACAATATGTCTAAAATTAACAAAGTAGCAATTATAACATCGTACTATGTTGTTGTATATAATCACGAGATAATGATTTGAGCTTCTGGCTTAACTTTTCTTATAACGAGTTAAATTTAATGGGAAACATATTTTGAATGAGTAAATTCATTTTTACAACGTTTACTTTCAATTAAAATGTTAATAATTAAAATAATGTCTCTTAACCTAGGAAAATTGATTTTCTAACATTATATTTATAACTCAATATTAATGACCAGAGGGCGGATTTATATGTATTTAGAATCCGAAAATATTTACATATTTAATTTATACATATATAAATGGTTAGTTTCGCTAAAACTCAAAAACGGCTTGACCGATTTCGATAATTTATTTTGTTGTTGTTATATTTGTTATTGTCTGGAGAAGGTTCTTATGGAAGAAAAAATTAAGAACGTTGCGAGGAAAATTATAGAAGATAGAAAACCAATTACGGGCGAAGCCGTGACGGGTCAGCTAGTATATAAACACAAATATATCATATGTATATACACACCAAAATATATAAATAAATATGCTATGAAATCAAAATTATATAAACAAAATCAAAATAAAATATGTGATAAATTCGAGAAAAAAAAGCCGGACATACTTCGCACGATGAGTGTTCTTCGTACAATGGGTGGGATTCTCTTGACGGGTGTATTTAATTTTAAAGAAACGATAAATCATTTCTTCAGTAAAACGATTCTGAACGAAGGAAGTTAATAATATAAGAAAAAAAGTAAAAAATGTTCGAAAAATGTCCAAAATTTTTTT
>JAIPRM010004390.1:0-23100 GCA_025469315.1 Stegophylla sp. TES_Ste_2020 | reverse complement strand
AATTAAAAAATTTTAAATGGCAATCGGCAATAAACGCTTTAAGTACACGACTAATAACGATCGAAGCATTCGCCGGGTTTCGTCGCGAGTTCATTAGATATACGCGTTTAAACGGTTGGCGTTCCGTTAATTGTAATATTTATTCGTCAACCCTCTTTCTGTGCACACAACAACGACGCTAACGATTACGCAGTAGGAGAACAATGAGTAAAAAACAAAACAGACAAAAAAAAAAAAAACCACCATGGGTACTCTTTGCTTTTTGTTCGAGATACTCGTGCTATTAGGTGTGTTGAATTTTAAAGAAACGATAAATCGTTTTACTGATCTTCGTTTTACGTTAAACGACTAAAATATTTTCAAAATCCTAAATAAAACAAACAATTCAAAAGGATTTTGAAAATTCAAACCTAATATTTTTTTATTTTTTTTTTTTAATATCAGTAACTTCGCAATCTCAATAGTCCAAATTCTTCATTTCAACACGTCGGCTTGAAAGTAAAGTAAATTAAATTAAATTAAAGTAAAGTAATCTAAAGAATAGACAAGAAAGCCGGACATACATCGAACCACGGATATTCTTCGTTCTTCGGGTCAGATACTGTTGAAGGGTGTGCAAAATTTTAAAGAAACGATAAATCATTTCTTTAATAAGACGATTGTGAACGAGAGAATTTAATAATATAAAGAACAATAATCGTCATTTTCAACACACTCACCAAGATACTCCCATGTAACGTAGATGTCCACTTAAATTATTTCAATTTGTTTTCAATTAACAGTTAATTGTAATATTTTAATCAGCCTAATGAAATCGTATTAATAAACAAATACGTTTTAATAAAGACCAACTGTTGGCAGTAGTTTTAAGTTAACTGATTGCATTATTGACATTTCAAGAAATTAAAAATAATAATAATAATTATAATGAGTGAATATTTGAAGTTTTTAATCTAATAAGTTTTAAGATTTAAAATCGAATTTATGAGAATCTCGTTTTCGCTATACTCGCCGTTTTTTCTCGATTTTCCAGTAGTTTTTCCTTCTTTTTTGGAAAGTATTGAACATTTCGAAAAATTACCTTTTAAAAGTTTCACCGGCAAGCCCATTACTGATTTACAAAGTTTCTGTAAAAACTTTTGGACAATTATTTCTACACGAAAAGGTGTTTCAGTTAAAGGGGAAATAATAAACATCATTGTAAAATAATTAGCTTCTTGACTCTACTCAAAATCTAAAATTATGCATTTTAACACATTAAAAGAAAATAAATTTATTCAATGAAATTTCGCCACCTCTTGGAATTGAGTGTCTTATATTCGCCTCTGACCGAGCCATCTAAATAATTTTTGTTTTGTTGTGAATAATTAGATAAATATAACCAATGTGTATTATTTATGTTTCATTATTTAAATTATATTAATTTATTATTTTACACATATCGAATTTTCGATTTTTGAATTCGATTTTAGTAAAATTAAAGTAAATTTGTTAAAATTGTATATTTAAAATAATTGAAAGAAATTTATTAAAGTAAATTTATTTTAGTGAATTAAGTAACAAACAAATTAATATTTAAATATCTTCACTTTTTTTACTAAATTAAAATCCATCAGTTGACGAATAGGAGAATTATTTACAATTTTACAGACGAAAATAGTAAAAGTATTGATTTCTCGACATAATAAAACTAAAAAATATTGTGTTTATCTAGAGAATTAATTGCCACTATCGATAAAAAAAAAAAATGTTTCTTAGTACTCGAATGTGACTATGTCAATAACGATTTTAGATATTTTTCCAAGGTATTCCGAGAGAGTAGGAGTGGCTCGGTTCTCCGTACAAAATATCGTTATAAATATTAAAATAATAATAATAATAATAAAAAAAAAAGAAGGTAATTAAAATAGGAATTTATGTCAACTTATAGGGTGAATTTCGTCGGGTGGCGAGTGGACTCGATATCGAGTTCGCATGAAATATGAACCGCTGTTGATATGAGTACCGGAGTCCCTGAAAAACCGTAACCGGGAACGCCCTTCGGTCGGTCGATTAAAAGCCAGCTTGTTTTCCACCCCCGTAAGTAGTCATCGGATGTTTCGTCGATGTCATCGAGACGTTTTTCGCCCGAGACTTGGAGAAACTGCCATAGATTCTCTGCTTACCCGAAAGAAAAATGAAAAAATATGTAAATAAAAAAAAATAAAAAAAAATCTCCTCTAGTAGCGACCCGAGTCGTTTATCATAAATCCTCTCGATTTTTTTTTTTTTGAAAATAATAGTAAAATATAACATGTTCTTAAACAGAATTATTTTTACAAATTATAATAAATTAATATCTGACCTGTATGATAGGGGAGGACGTTGTCCTTCAAAAATTAAATTTCGTTTTCCAAAATGAAAAAAAATCCTTTTTCTACATAAATAAAACACCATTTTACTCCAACCTCTATTATCCAAGTTATTACAGATTAGCGTTTCTTAACTTTTTTCACACTCATTCACTCCCTTATCAGTGCTTTATGTAAGTCCACTCCTCTCCACCAACACCGGCTCGATGACTTATTTTCTTCTTGTAACTAACATTTTAACTAACAAATCCACGTGCGCATAGGTTAGTGTTGTTATAATTTCAAGAAAAAAACCTTTTTTTAAAAAAAAAAAAAATAGTGACAATCCAAAAACTGTTTTAAATAAATCAAATTCTATTTTCCGATATTTTTTTCTTTAAAATACCCCTCGGTATCAACTCACGTACCCTCTGGTGTGTTCGTAATACTATACACGAATAAAATTGTGAAAAAACACCCTAGTGTGTCCGTATTACTGTTAGGTGTGTTACCAAAAAAATTGTTTATTTATATTTTGGAGTTTAAACTATATAAACCTTATGCTATGAAGAAAGGTTCACATAACACCATATCACAAATATCTCAAAGAATTTTTTTATGAAAATATAAAATCTTTAACAATGTAAATTTATAATTTTGAATTCTGGATAGAGCGAAGAAGCTAGTGTTTTTCAGTGATGTTTATTTTTATTTTTCTTTCTGTAAACACATTTTGTATAGAAATATTTGTCTAAAATTATGACCAGAATCTTTTAGAATCAGAATTTACCTAGATGGTACTTTTGAAAGGTTATTTGGCGAAATCCTCAATATTTTTCAAAAATTTGGGGAAAATTACATAAAATTTAACAATAGATACCATTAAAACTCTTTTTTATCTAAATGTTATGGAAATTTTAAGATAAATACCAGATAGACAATAATATGAGTAATAACAATTTTTTCTTGTCAATTTTTTGCTTTTCTCAATTAATAGTGGAATAATAAAACTGGATGATTAAAAATTAAAATTTATCGTTTCTTTAAATTTCAATACACCCACCAAAAGAACCTCATCCAAGGATTGAAGATTACCCATCGTGCTAGGTAAATCCGGATTTTTTTTTTAATAAATTGTTAATACGTATAGGTGTGATAGTTTACATAGATGGTAATTATTATTTTTTCAAAAATACAATAACTGAACTTAGTGTGTCGCCATTTTTATTGATCTAAATTTGGGTGTCGCCGTATATAATAGGTTGAGAACCACTGCCTTAATGCATTATAATAAATAATTATTATAGAACACACTGGATTTTACTACAAAGGTTTGATAACATGTAAGTCAATGCTTTTAAGTGAGCATAATATATTATTCGAAAAAAAATGAAAAGTCAGTACATAATGGAAAAATTTTACAAAATTAAAAAATAATTTTCATTCATTAGAAATAAAAATTTTATTTAAACGTACTATTATAACATTAATACAATTATTAAATCTATGATTTCCAAAATACTCGAGAAATAATTCATGTATGATTTTTTCTTTTTAAAAATTCAAAAACAGCTTCAATCAATATATACTGTATTGATAACAATTGAATATAAATTCGAATTCGTATCCAAGGACGTTCTAAGAAAAACAATCAGACAAAAATTAAAGTTTTCTATTCTATGAGTGATAACCAAAATGTTTTGGTTATCAATATTTATCAATTACCATACATGGCCTTTTACAATTTTAGGAATATTGACAACTCCAAATGCCATGTAACTCAAGAAATATTATTCTCAAAAACAAATTTTTTTTTTCATTCATCATTCTATTATTTAAAAATTAAAAAAAAAAATTACGCGGTCTGCAGGCGTGACCAGGAAAAAATAATGTGGCACTTAAAGGGTTAAAAAAAAAAATGACAAAAGGTGCCTTCTTTAGGAAGTTTCTCGTGACACCAGGACCGGGAGACGAATGTGCAAAAGGACAATGTCCTGTATAATAAAACAGGACGTGTGTGTTCACTGTTCACCTTACCAGTCACGGTGTCTGGGTCAACGTGGGTGTGTTGTTCTGAAGGGTCGTCGGTATCGAAAAACCTGCGGAATCGATGGGTCCCCCCACAGCAGCTGTCATCGCGGTAAAAGTCAGACTTACCTATCTCTAGTAAAAGTATCGTCGTCGTCGTCGTCATGTAGGTCACGGTCGAACGGCCCGTGTCTTTTATTTTTTATTTTTCGGCCACTTTCGAAACAATTGATTAATTGACCGCGACCACGACGGCGGCGGCGGCGGCGGCGGCGGCGTTGACGTTTGAGCGCTGTATTTATTATGTTATATTTATATACAAACGGTAAAACTCGAATATTATTCTGTCTGTCTGTCTGTAGTGAGTAGTGTAACGACACCGGTTTGTGCGACACGTCTCGGGTCGGTGCGACTAAAACGCTGACGTCGATACAAAAAAAAAAAAAAAAGATGTATTGTGTTACGTAATCTCTAATTTGCCCGATCCAGTTGTAGAGAATAGAAATAAATTTTCGAAAAGAGTTCTGAGATTAACTCGGAAAACGGGTTTAAATTATTACTTCCAAGTGGCAATATAAATGGCACTGAAAACGTTTAAATATAAAAAAGCATCGTATTACTTTTTTTTTCTTTTTTTTTTTTTTGGATAAATGTTTTTAAAAACTTTTTATTCACACCATTAGTGACTGACGTTTTTAAAAAATTCGTTTTGGTCTCTGTAATTTCTTCAAATTATATTTTTTAATAAAACAAAAAATATCATTTTAAAATACAAATATTTTCAATGCCTGTATTAAATTATAAATACGTATACTACGCAGTTTTACTACCATAACACATTTTTTTTTTTTTTTATTACGTTCCTTATACAGTAAAATGGATTGAGAATATTTTGGTTTTTTATATTAAATAACAATAATAAAATAGTCATAATTCAATTTCAATGTTGTTTTTGATTTTGTTTTTATATTTTTTTCGTTTATATAATTTATGTTATTGGCCTAGTAGAGAATAGAAATAATTTCCGAAAAGAGTGTTCGATTAACAGGTTTTAATTACTTTCAAGTGAATATAAATGGGACGGAAAACGTTTAAATTTAAAAGTATTGTTTTTAAAAATTACCTAATCTATTTTTGATAAATGTTTTTAAAAACGTTGTTCTTTTTTTTTACACCATTCGCGACGGACTTTTTAAAAAAACTCGTTTCGGTTTCTGTATTTTCTTCAAATTATATTTAAAAAAAAAATATATCATTTTAAAATACATCTATTTTCGATGCCTGTATTAAATTATAAATACGTATACTACGCAATTATATTACCATAATACATTTTTTTTATTTATTTTTTATTACATTTCTCATTACATTTTATGAGTGTAACGGATTGAGAATATTTTGGTTTTTTATTAAATAATAATAATAAAATATTCATTAAACTCATAATTCAATTTCGTTGTTGTTTTTGATTTCGTTTATATAATTTATGTTATTGACTTATTGTTTAATCATTTTTTTTTCCGTTTTTGTTCAATTTTTTGTTTTTAATTTTATTTTATTTTTAATAGCGTTTTACAGAGGTAAACGTTTTCCGTCTCTTGGAATATAGCGAATTCATATGTCGATTTACAATTTGTTTTGACTCAATATGGTTCATCATAAAAAGAGTTAGAATTTTGTAGCTCTGTTAAACAAAAAATTCAAAAAAATTGCAAAAAATCCAAATTTAGCGAAAAAACAGAAAAAAAATGTATTTTATTCTATGAAGCATTAATTAAATTTATGGCTCGCATAGTTTCGTTTTAGATCAATAAAAAAAAAAAAAAAGTAAATGCCTTCAAAATCCAAACTATATTAATAATAATTGTAGTAATCACATTTTAAATTCGTTAGTTTAGAAAATATTTTGAAAAAAAAATGTTAGGCACTTAAAATCAAAAAAGGCCCAAAAAAGTATAAAAAATCCAAAAATAAGTAAAAAAGCAAAATTAAAATTTCGTGTAAATTGAATTTATATCTGCCATATAGAAAAAGCGAGTGAATTCCTACAAAATCCAAATTCTAATCAACGAACACACGCGTTCAGACCGGTGTCAGCCATAGATAATCAAACATTTATAATTTATATAAGTAAAATTAATCGGACATATTTTTTTTCATCTAAGAAGAAATATATTATTTTTTTTTTCACAGCAATCTAGCGTTGAAAGATCTAGATAAATAAAATTACAACTTTAAATCATATTTCTTGTCCATTTATACACACACGTGTAAAGAAGTTTCTTTCCCGTTTAAAAAATAATTATTCGGACAAACGTCGAAAACTTTAATAAGTTCAGATACTCAGTGGGAAAAATTTACTTTGTCTACTAGTAAATAATAACAAATCAAATGCTAGTAAACGTTTATTATTTTATTTATCGACTATTATTATCTATCAGAGTGCACAATTTTTTCTTTCAAATAATTTAAAACATTATTCGTTATAAATAAAATTCATATTTTTTTCTCTAGCGCTTCGGTTTTTTCTTTTTATGCCCATTTTTGATTTTTATTGCTCATAACATTTTTGATTCTTTTTTTTTTTTTTTTTTTTTTGTGCGCATTTCGCCAAATTTACCACCTGTTATCAATCCTAGCGTAACGCCTCGTGTTTTACACCGTCAACAAAAACAATTCGGTGTTATTTATGTAAAGGCTCGCACGGTCGTGACACGTGATGACATGATAGCAAATAAACAATATTAGTATCGATATCGTCGCCCGCAGAGACAAAATAAATAACAATACTAATAATATGTTGTGTCCATAAATTCGCATGTTATGCGATAAAACCGCTGTCGTGTGCAATAAAGTATATTAGTAATAATAATAATAATAATCGAAAATGAATGACGTTTCGAACTGGAAACATGCAAAACACGCGAAGCAAATAACTATTATTATGATAATAAAATTGCGCATCGATGACCGAAGAGATTAGAACGATGTGTAATAGTGTTTTTATTTGTCCTACAAACGACTCTCTCTCTCTCCCCCCCCTCTCTCTCTCTCTCTCTCGCCGATATACGCTATTGAGCAAAACGAGGTGTGGCCGGCGGATTACATTTCCCACGTATAGGTCACCACTTATTTTAAATTCTCAGTGGAGAGGAGAAGCAAGTGAACAATGATGTTAACAATTTGTTTTTGAATTTCTACACCTTTTCATATGGAAAAAATTATCCAAAAAATACGACCAGAAACTTTTTAATTCAAAATTTGCTTCTAGATGGTACTATTGTGAGGTAATATTTCCAAATTCCCAATAGTTGTCTTAAAATTTGGGAAAGCTTTACAACATTTGGTTAAAAAGACTCTGAGACTATTTTTTTTTCTAATTCAAACATTATGAAAATTTAATTATACATTTCTATCTAGATCTTAGATCTCATCGCAGAAAAATAAACCGAAATATTTCGCACAGTGGGTATTCATTTTACGCAACTCGGATGGGAAACTCTCGATGGGCGTGTTAAATTTTAAATAAACGATAAATCATTTTTTCAACAAAACGCTTTTAAGCTGAAATTCAGTTAATAGAGAATAATAATAAAATTATCAGTATATATTGGCTTACGATCTCGGATATTTTTTCAGTACTATAGTATGCTTGTATAAACGTTTCAAGTCTTAATGCAAAGAGATTTAAAATTTTATGTAATGAAAACTCACAAACTGATTTACTGATTTTTTTGTCGACTTCCTGGTAGTTTTCCTATACGATTGAAAAAACTATAGGAAATTTTGAGAAATTATCTCTTTAAAGTATCATCTGGGTGTAATTTCTGATCATTTTCTGCACAAATATTCGGATAAGTATTTCTGTGCGAAAATGTGTTCACAGAAGAAGGAAAAAATAAATATCTTTCTAAAAGCACTAAGTCACTCGGCTTAAAAAAAAACTTCTATTCTCATCTACAGCGCGAAAAGGATACATTTTATCCGTTTGGCATCGTCGACGTGAGATGTTCGATATCCCCAAACCCCTTATACCTCTCCTCCCACCCATACATATACGTATCCCAGTTGACATTACATTTGAATAACATTTACTACGCATATACAGGGTGATTTTTTTTCGACCCCATTTTCGGCCCTAAAAATGCGAAAACTGGAATTTTTCTTCTACGAATATTTATGTTACTACAAAAACCATGCTTTTTTCATAACTCATATTTTTTTTCACGTCATCTTGAGCAGGTGTTCGGTGTCGATGATTTTTTTTTTTCAAACGTTTACCCCCTATTTTAACAGCGGTATTTTATTCAAGTGGATTTTGAGACGTACATGAATCAAAATTCGAAAGATTAATACGTAACTGATTAGTATAGTATGTACTTAATTCTTAAACTCGAATAATTCAAAAAGTACTCGACCGAATTTCGATTTCGATACGACACGGAGAAATGACTCGAATAAAATTCCACAGTTTAAATTGGGGGTTGAAGTTTGAGAGAAAAATATAATTTTATATCTCCACAAAACATTCTAAAAAGCGAGTGAGGAAAAAAATGAGTTTTGGAAAACACAGTTTTTTTTTTTTTTTTGTAGTAATTCGAACATCCCGAAAAGATAATTAAAATTTTTTTGCGTTTTTACGGCCAAAAGAGGAGGTGAGTGACCATAAATATAACCACCCTGTACGTATATCACCGGTTACGTTCAAGGACGAGTTTCAAGGATCAAGTTCGAGAGAATTTCTGCGAACGACGCGTCGAGTAAATGATCAAATTTATTTTCCACTGTAACGCGACAATTTTCCATACGATATACCGAGCTCTGTGGATCGTCCGACACGGAAATACACTCAAGTCGAAAACTAAATTCATTTTCAACCCCTTCTTGGCCGAGGTAAAATACGATCTTCTCGAAATACGAGAACCAGCTCTTCGGATATTAAATTTCTATAAAACTTTTTCGGTATTTTCAATCTTCAATGTATATTGTGCGCGAAAAATTAAAATAGCAACCGTGTATTAGTCCGTGATATTTACATTGTTCAAACCAATGAATTATGACCTGTATCCTTAGAATATAATTTCCAAAGATTCTATATTTTTGTAATTTTCCTATAGCTTTGGAAATCGTCGATGTACTTTTTAAAAAACATATACAGAAAAAATTGATACAATTTTGGTTTTTTGACTCCCTGAAAAATTATAAAAACGAACATACACTCTTATTCTCGCACGCCTTATGAAAACTCGATTACAATTAATTATTTAAAGAGTAAAGCGTATAATTTTTTTCTTTTTAAAATAATTCCTTTTTTTCTTTTATGAATTCCAAAAAAAAAATTACTTTATGTCGAATAATTTTTTATTTTCATAAATATTTTTAATATAATTATATATATATTTTCAAACTAACTCATTAATTAGAAAACAAAATATATTGTTTGGATGCATATATTATTATGAATATTATTGTATAAATATACATTTTAATTTTTGTGTAAAACTTATGTAATTGAAAAAGGAATTATTTGAAATGAGGCATAATTTTAAAGGTGATATTTTGAGGGGAACCTCTGACGTTCTATGTCAATTTTTTTTGCTTCAGAAATCAACAGTTTTCAGAACTGCACGAAATTTATAAAACTATTGAGGACCAACAATCCAAAATGACATACTTTTGGCCGTGTTTTATCGAGTTGTACGTTAAATCATAGTGTAAGAATAACGGGGAATATATAAGAGTTATTTTTTGAAAAAAACAATTTCACTCAAATGTATACCGTTTTGAGAATGAATTAATGCTCGTTTTAGTAAAGAAATTTGTTATTTTCCAAAATGCTAGCCATTAATGCAATTTGGAAAACATTTTTCTTTTTGTGAGTGGCTAATATGTTTATTTGATTGATTTAGCCCTCCAAAGAGCATTAACCCTATGCAATTCTCAAAAACTTTGGGGAGGGGGGAGGGCAATGAGTAGTTTTGAGAGGATTTAGCTCCCCTGTCATTTGAGCCTATGATGCCAGAAACTATAGAAATCACGATCAAAGTTAAGATGAAAAAAGCTATCGTCTCATTTTTTTTTTTTTTTTTATTTTAATTCAGAGCGAAGCGAAGAAGGTAGTACTCATGCAATGATGTTTATTTTTATTTATTTTTTTTTTGATGCGTATACGTTTTCTTATAGAAATATTTGCCAAAAAGTTACTATAAGCCACTATTTGAAACCAAATTTGCCTCCCTAAATGGTACTTTAAAAAGGCCGTTTTATGAACTTCTCAAATCTCGAAAATCGTAAGTCAATATTTTTTCCCTGTAAGTGTTTGAAGTTAACGTGGGGTTCGTACGTTTTAACCAAAATTACACACTTCAACGTAAATGAAAAAAAAAGAAACCCGATGGGAAATTTTTTCTAACAATTTTTTTTGCTCATCGATTTTTTTTTTACTTTCCTCGGTCAATAGTAGATTAATACAAAACTGGTCGGGTAATACATAAAAATTTGTTTTTATCATATTTCTTTTTTACACGCGTTTTGCTAAATACAATATTTTTTCTTGCAATATTATACTCTTACGTCAGTACAGCAATGGAGTGAGTGGCGTCTTTGCAAGAGGTGGGTGCAGAGCGGGAGTTTTCCCCACCCCCTCTTGTCGACAGAAGCCTGAGGCCTTTCAAATAATTTGCGCCTAAATAACTATCGGTTACCAGTAGTTATCAGAGTTTTATTATTATTTCAATCCAAGGTTTTTGCTAACCTACAAAAATGCGGTGAATGTAAAATAATATTGAAATCGATAGACGTTTCGTAAATCATAAAATAATTATAATATATTTAATTAAACAAAAAAAAAAAAAAAGCCGGACATACTTCGTACGATGGGTGTTCTTCACACGACGGGTGGGATTCTCTTGACGGGTATATTGAATTTTAATGAAACGATAAATCATTTCTTCAATAAGACGATTCTGAACGAAGGAAGTTAATAATATGAAAAATAAATGAGAAAAAAAAAATGTTAGAAAAATGTCCACAATTTTTTTTTAACTTTTTCAAAATTTTCTTGAGCCAAAATCTTTCTTATATGATTTTCTATCTATGTTTAAATTTTCATAGAGTTCGAATCAAAAAATGATGGTTTCCGAGTCGTTTTTGTCAAAATTGTGTAGTCTTTTCCGAAAAAAATTAATTGAAGAATTGAGAAATTCAAAAAATGACCTCTCTAAAGTACAATCTAGAGGCAAAATCGGTTTCAAAAAAATACTGATCGAAACTTTTGGACAAGTGTTTCCATACAAAAAGTTGTACAGAGAAAAAAAAATAAAAAAAAATAAACATCATTATGAAAACACTAGCTTCTTCACTTCGTTCAGAATCTAAAATTTAAATAAGATTTCTAAATAATATTTCTTATTCAGATATTTTTCTATGATTATGATTTTTTTAAATCGATACTGATCGTTAATGAAATTTTTATAACACTCCGTGCTTAGGTTAGGTTAGGTTTTGTTTCATTTATTTTTGTATTTATGTAATACAATGTTACGATTATACTTTGCTTTTTTTATTTATTTTATTTCATTTTATTCCATTTTTTATACGCCTATTGTAAGAATGGTTTCTTTATTTTTGAACATTATAATACGTCTAATAACCTACTTGAAAGTGGTTATTTTTCGAAATATACTCAATGGGTGTTAGCTAGGAAAAACTACGGAAAATTCGTGTGAAGTCACGGTGAAGAGTTACGTCACTAACAGGGCTCGGAACTTTATAGTATTTGCATAATTCAGTCAAGCATTCGTAAAATGTAGCGTAAATAAGTGTGAAGTAAATACATTGCACGACGTTTCGTCGTCGTATTTGAAATTTGAATTTGCATATTTTTACATATTTCACGAGTTTTGTCGTAGAGAGCATAATATTTTCTATTAGAAATAATACAATCAATACTTCCCGATCGGAGAAAATCAAGCGAATCATCGTTATCGCTTATCAAATAGCAAAAAAAAAAAAAAATGCGTGTATGAATAATTCTTGAACTCAACTTTGTGAGTTTTTCAAACCATTTGTTAAGGTATAAATGATTTAATCAGATTTAGAAAATCCAAATGACCAATATGGTAAATAATAATACAGTGGCGTATTCAGGAATTTTTTTTCGGGGAGTGATGATCAGTTGAATACATCAGTGCAATTAGGATTAATTTTATAGTGGCTAACATGTATATTTGATTGTTTTAGTCCCCCAAAGGCTTAACAATTAACATGCTTAAATATGTCAACCTTCAGAAATTTTCAAAAAATATAGGGGGGGGGAGGATCTGAGTGATTTTTTAATGGTAACTGAATCTCCTAAATTCTCCTTAATTGCGCCTACGGTTTAAAATACTAGTGAAGAATACAAGGACAATCGCCTTCCCCCTCCCCGTTCTCATAAATTGATTTTCATTCCAAAGGAAATAATAGAAATATATAATCCCTCTTTGTTTGTGTCTTTGTCTTGTCTTCATCAAACATTTTTTTTATCCCTTCTGGTCTTATAACTTATTACTTTTTTCAACTATTACCAGCTACCTATCATATCCCATATTTTATATTATTTATAACTAATTAGACAATAATTTAAGATTTCTTGAATTTTCGGGAGGGTCTTCAGCCCCATCAGCCACCCCCTGGCTATACCCCTGTAATAATATATTCTTGCCATACACGCACACACACACACACACAAGTTCTATTTCAATAATTTAAATGTATTGCAAAGTTCCTCTTTCGTGTAAACATATTTATTAGAAATTCAGAATACATCTCTGAATTTAATTTTTTAAATATTTAAAACAAGTACAGTGTAATGTTTCATATAATACTAGAATAATAATAAAAAACTGAATATCAAAGTGGTTTTAATGCATATATATATATATATTTTTTTTTTTTTATATATACACCGTACATTTTAGTATTCCTTTTAGCGTTTTTAAGTGCTATTAGTTTCGAGGCCTGGTCACGATAGTTCTACAAGCGAGTAAATTTAGTCATGTAGCTGGTGGTGGAAACTCGACGTTTTTACGAACGTGTAATTTAAAATGATAATAAAAATCATTGTTTTTATATTATATAACACAAAAACAAGTCATAACCAAAAATTAAAAATGTGGTTGTTTGAAGAAAAAATAAGTGTTTAAACAAAAAAAAAAAAACTTGTTTTATTTTTTCGTTGTTTTTTAATAGTAATAACTGTTATTAATATAATCATGGATTTTAATGTCTGTATCAAACATCGCATGATGTAACCACATCTGAGTCGACACCAGTGAAATCACAAATAAGAGAGGAAAATCAGTAATAAAAAATCTAAATGTCGATTTTGTGATAAATAAAAAAACAAATTACAATTTTAGTCTACTCCGGACAGTGACGTAGCCAAGGAAGGGGCCATGGTACTCCCCGTCGAACGTACTTTTTTAACCCTTGAAATTGGTTTTAACTTTTATTCAATTTTTCATATTCATATAAATACATGAATTATTTTAAACAGATATTGATAAGTGAGATCCATAGAGATCATCTAAAAAAATGCAAATTTTAAATTGGACAAAATAAATTAATATCATGTTGACCTATGCTTAGCCAACCATAAAAAAAAAAAAAAAAAAAAATAATGTAAGTGATGTAAAAAATATTTAGGTTTTACAATAGTATTCATTTTTGTTATCTATTGGTAAAAGTATTTTTCGGGGTTATGAATAAAATATGTTATTCATTTAATACTGACGTCATTTGGAAATTCTTCATAAAACTACATAAAATTTGAGTGAAAACAGTAAAATAATATCATAAAACACAGATTTTTATAAAATCGAATTTAGTTATTTAGTATCAAATAGTAAAAAAAAAAAAAAAAAAAAAATCACTTGTTAAAGAATATACTTTTATATAATAATTATAAAATTACATTTTCAAAAAAATGGACCATTTTAAACATGTTTTTTGACCTCTCCGGTTAAGAAATCCCGGCTACGCCACTGATCCAGGACCCCGTATAAAACACGATGTTGATCAATAGACGTCCGCGTAGATCCCGACCGAGTAAATGCATTATTGTGCGTACGGATCGATGGATCGCGCGAGACGATAAATCTATCGCACCGCAACAAACGCGCGAGCGTGTAATGCGTGTAAGTACACGAGATCGACACACACAACAAAACAGACTAAACGGGATTGATCAACGTCGATCGGTGGCCGAGATCGAGGGAAATAGTGTGTGCGATAAATCAACCGGCCAGACGTCGGAAGCGAGAAAAACGCGCGCGTATATAATTGTATAGTGTGTGCACACTGGCGAGTGTTAAATTATTATTACACGTTCAAGACGGCGGCTGCGACCACAGACGGCCGTTCACCGTTCGGTCGGAGAACGGATTGCGCCGCCGTCACCGCTGCATTGTGTGCGTATTGTGTATTATGTCGCGCGATGACGATAAATAATTCACAAAAAAGAAATAGCAGAAAAAAAAGCAAAGCAAAGTAAAGTATAGATTAGAAAGCCGGACATACTTCGCACCACGGGTATTCTTCGCTCCTCGGGTCAGATTGTTATGCTTAAATTTTCATAAAGTTTAGATCAAAAATTGATGTTTTTCAAGTCTTTTTTTTTCAAATTTTGGGTAGTTTTTTTTTTTTAAAAAAAAATTAAAGAATTGAGAAATTCAAAAAATAACCTCTCTATAGTACCAACTAGAGGCAAATTCGGTTTCAAAAAGTTACTGATCGAGAGTTTTTGACAAGTAGATCTATACAAAAAGGTGTTCACAGAAAAAATAAAAATAAAACAAATAAACATCATTGTAATAATACTAATTCCTTCTCTTCGTTCAGAATCTAAAACGAACAAACGGGTATATCGTTAAAACACACGTTTATTGATAATACGAGTTTCGCACATGTCGATCTGACGATCCCACAAAATAATGGTTTCTAAATGGCGGTTCGTGGACTAGCACGGACGACGGAGATTTCACACGAAAGAAAAAAAAAAATTGCGCTGATATGAATTCCGGACACATTTTTCGCACCATGGGTATTCTTCGCTCCTTGGGTCAGATACTCTAATTTTAAAGAAACGATAAATAGTTTCTTCGATAGTATGATTCTGAGCTATGTTTGTCAATAAATATAAAGAACAACAATAATAATTGTCATTTTCAACTCGCTCACTAAGAGTATCTGATTCGAAAAGCGAAGAATGTTCGGCTTTCTTGGCTTTACAAATTTTTTTCTACCCAATAAATAAATGACAGGAAAACATTTTATTAAAAATAATAAAAAATTGACGATAAAAAAGAAATTGTAAGAAAACAATAATTATTCCGAAAAAAAATTTCCAAAAAAAATTTGGAAATTATTTACTAATTATTTTCGCCAACAAATTTTTCTTATTACTTTCTCTCCGTGTTTAAATTTTCATAAAGTTTAGATTGAAAAAAAATAATTTCTGAGTTTCTTTTAGTCAGATTTTGAGTAAATTTTATTAATCAATTATAATTTATATTTTGAGCTTAGAAAGCACACGTTACTCGATAAGCTAAAAAAAAAAAAAAGAATACCCTTTCCTACAAAGTCACAGCTCTAATTATTGTAATTAATTACTAAACACATATTAATATTTTATGCAATAAAACGTCTGCGAACAACAATGATATTTGGTTACGTTAGTCATATACATATTATATTATTTTAAAGAACCTGCAGAAAAAAAAATAAATAAACAAAAGCGAGACATACTTCGCACGATGGGTGTTTTTCGCACGACGGGTGAGATTCTCTTGACGGATGAATTGAATTTAAAAAAAATTATACATAATTTCTTTAATAAAACGATTCTGAACAAAGAAAGTTAAATATATAAAAAATAAATGAGGAAAAAAATGTTAGAAAAATGTCCAAAATTTTTTTTTCACATTTCCAAAACATTTTTGCGCCAAAATCTTTCTTATATTATTTTCTATTTATGTTTAAATTTGCATATAGTTTGGATGAAAAAAATGATGGTTTCTTTAGTCGTTTTTGTCAAATTTTGGGTAATTTTTTCCAAAAAAAAAAAAAATTAAAGAATTATTGAGATGTTCAAATAATGACCTCTCTAAAGTACCATCTAGAGGAAAATCCGGTTTCAAAAAGTTGCTGATCGAAACTTTTGGACAAGCATTTCCATTCAAAAAGTTGTACATAGAAAAAAAATAATAAACATCATTGTAAAAACACTAGCTTCTTCACTTCGTTCAGAATCTTAAATATGACTGTTATTTTTGAAACCCAACGTGAAATTTATTCATCACTATTTGACAACGTTAAAAGTACTCGTATTGACAACAATAATCTAATATAGGAAAAAAAACCGACTACGTAAAACGTGTTTTTGATTTTGTTTTTTTGTCTCTGTTTCAGGTACGTATCGTAATCATATCAGTTCAAGTCTCGTCAATAACTCTGACCGGACCGGTGTGTGTGTCGTTATTGTGTCTGCTATTGTGACGGACCGACGCCCCCCCCCCCCTCGGGGTCCCGTCATCCCTTTCGGAGCTTATGAATTGATTTTTCGCATACGATAATATTTCGTGTGCCACATGGACGGTTTTAATGCACAAAATTAAAAAAAATGAAGCTTTGGCTCACACGTTAAAACCATACTTTAACCGCGTGAACTATAGTCGTGATGAACCGTCACGTCTGTACCTAAGTACACGGACGATTGAGTTTTATGGGAGCGGTTTAATTTTGTCGGAACAGAATTATTATTACAGTTTAAACTAGGGTGACCATATTTAAGAAAATAAAATACAGGACAAAAATATTTTTCATAATATTTTTAAATAAATAAGTATTTATTACATACATACATATATGTATATATATATATTTATGTTTTTGAAACTTGACAAAAGTATAATTTTTAAACTACCTATTATAGATTAAACACATGTAAACATTATTTTGAAAAACATAATGAAACTAAATTGATACTTTTTAAAATTTCTTCAAATCCTTTATTCATGTATATTATATACTTAAGTTTCTAAAAAAAAACATGTTAATTCATTTTACGATTATAATTGATCTAATGGTATCCTACAGATTTCTAGATTCTTACATTATTTTATTGAATAATTTCATTTCAAAAATTTAAAAAATTTTAAATAAAAAAAACAGGATTAATATGGGACATACTTGAAACTACGGGACAAAATGCGTCCTGAGAGAAGTTTGTCAGGACAACAGGACACAAAGCCGAAATATAGGACAATCCTGTATAAAACAGGACGCATGGTCACCGTAGTGTAAACCGATTGATGTTATTTAATTATTTGTTCGTTCTCTTCACACATCACGAACCATTATTAATTGTAATAATACTAAATACTGATATTATGTCTATATAGAATATGACTAACCGGTATAATACAACGTGTTATCAATTATAAATAGGTTTCTTGATTTGAAATATTTCAAAATTGAAATTTCACTCTTCGAGAAATATTTTAATGAAATTATAAAGTATAATTTTTTTTTTTTTAGTTAATTCTGATGACAATTATTTGGTATTGAGAAGTGAAACTCAATCAATCAGCTGATTATGTCACTTAATTTGTTGATTTCCTGATAAAAAAAATGTACAATTTCACTATGATGTCAATTATCTAGTACCTAATAAGTATCAAAAAATTATTTGTTATTAAAAATAACTCAAACAGCTCTTACACGATTAATCCTTAGACGTGAATAATATTAATATTATTTTGATGATCTGAGGATGTTTATGAATTGCTGTTCAGATAGATCTGGACGCAATGACGTGCCCAGGAATTTCTTATCTGGGTGTTATCCGGAGGCAGAGTGGAAACTAAATTCAGGACATATATACCCAATCGTAGACACAATTAGGGATTCCCAGAACCACTAACCCCCCCTGCACAACTACTCAATATCCTACAGATTTCGAGAAAGTCGGTTAGGTTTTAAGTTCAAGGGGAGGGGGACAAAATCAATGAAATAAACACGTTTACAAACATTCCGCTCACGTTTTACATACGGTTTTATTTTTTTTTAAACTTTTACGTTCACGAATTAATTTGTTCGTATACAGAAATAAACAGTCGAAAAGTTAATTAAATCGTTTCGAGGGAAGAACGGGATGAGGGCGGCTTACGGGCCGTCTACTTTTATGTGCTTACGGGGGGATGGGGAGGGGTGGCTTTGTTTTTGGCACCCAAACACCCTTAATCCTCCTCAGTGCTCTCCGCGGATCGGAAAACAATAAAGAAGCCGATCGTCGACGAAACGACACGCGGAAAACCCTTTCGGCCGATCGCATAATACCCGATTAGACGTGGCTAAACAGGGGCGGAGGGGAACGGGAATTATTATTGCAGCTGGGACTTTGTGGCGTTTGTAATTTTTTTCCATTCTTCCAGTTCGTCATTGACTTGTCATTTGAATATTAATCACTTTATGGATTCCAAAATATTAATAATATACATTAATCCAGTGGAATATAGCGATTTTAACATTACCCTGGCTTTGAGTAAAAAGATTCTACGTCGAAATTTGTAACTTTTCAGGAGAACGTTTTTAAGGTTTGATTGCGAATATTTCTTTATCACGTTGGGACAATTATTGTTCATAATAATTACCGAAAAATCTAATATGTTATTTTCAACGACATTGTAGACAAATAAATTATTTCACTACGTTGGTTTATTCTCGAAAAATAAAAAAAGTAATTCGCAGTAAAAAGGTTCTATAGAAAGAAATATTTTACTCTCTGTGTGTTTTATTGTGTGTAAGGTAATCAAAAGTCGCATAACTATTTTATAAACACCCGCACGTTTTTAACTCGAGAAAACCATACAACATAATTGTTGGTATCTATATAATTGTATAATTACGTTATTGGTAATAAAAACATGGAGCTGGGCTCTTTTACTCTAAATCATATTTTACTTGCACTTCGTTCTACAACCATTTTACCCTTCAAAAAAATTACGGAGATGAATTACCTATTAAATTAACGAATTTGTTAATTTAAAAGACATAAAACCTTTTTGTTTTGTGGTTAAATTAATTTCTGGCTTAAAAATGTGTAAAACGTAAACATTACAAGAAATATTAGAAAAAGTCAATTTCGAAAAAAAAAAAAACAATAATAATAGAACCTTTTTACTCTAAACCAGCGAACAATCTACTACATCCAAAGATATTTTATCTAGATAATGTTCAACGCTGATAATATGATGAAGAAGAGCGATTTAACTGCAGAACGCCGACGTACAGTGGTCCAGATTCTAAAAAGACGATGGAAAATCGATTTTCCAATTTTGCTTTACAAATCTAATATTTTTATCATTTATCAATGGAGTAGTTCACTATTTTATATTATATGTATTTATTGTATAAATTGGTTTTTTATTATTATATGACTAGTTTAAAATAGAAAAAGTTTGTAGTTTTCATTTTAGATGGCGAAGCATGTAAAATTATTATATAAATTAAAAGGAGTTAAATTTTTTTTTTTAAATAAATACAAGTACAAAAGTTCGAAGATAATTTTATTTATTTTAATTAATAACAATTTATTTATTTATTTATTTTTTTGTAGGAGTAAAAATCAGATTTTGAGATTACCAAGTCTATTTATTTTTTGAAATCGTGGCATAAATTTTTCAAACTGAAGGAAATCTCAGGAATTCGTAAAATTTACTTTTTTTATTAAACGACAATGTGTTTTACACCGATATTAATTCAATATTGCTGCTAAAACCAGTAATTAAATGAATGGTATAAACACGTGTAATGTGTATTGTATTAAAAAAAAAAAAAAAAAAAACGATAAATCATTTCTTCAATAAAACGATTTTGAGCGTAGCTTCAATTTATTTGGAGTAATTTTACTTTGAAAAACTAAAATTATAAATTTTGTGATTACTACAACAAAAATTTATTTTTTGCTTATACCTTTCCACTATTAATTGAAAAAAGGAAAAAAAGTTTTTTGGTAAGAAGAAAGTGATGAAAAAAAATCACATACAAAAAATTGTCACGAGCTTTTTTTGTTTATTCGAAACTGTGCAGTGTAACCTTTTTGATTGTTAGTAGGTTCATAAATATCTGTTTCAGCACTGCCATCTGATTCCAGGCAAAAAAGTAAAAAGGGTGATTCTCGATTATCTTATTTCTAAATTTGTGCCATACAACAAGGAAGATAAAACAATATTTTGTACCATACAATGCAAATTTTCATAATGCTAAAATGAATTCACTTCGGAGGTTTTTTTGTTTGGATGAGTTTCTGAAATTTATAATACTTATGTTTGAATATACATAGATTGTGTTTTAATCATAAACTTTAGAGAATTTTAGTTAGAGTAATTGATTTCTTTTGTCTATTTTAGAATCTGGACCACTGTGGAACGGTTTAGGGAGAACATAAACAGAGAGAGAGAGAGAGAGAGAGAGAAAGCCACAAACTACACGCGCGTTTCTCTCGGAACTAATTTATCGGATTTTTCCTACACTTTACCCGCTTGGCCGGACAACGGTCTACCTGGAGTCTATTCTCGGTTCGAGATGAGACAAAGACCCGGTGAAAGAGAGAGACAGAGATACAGAGGAGAAAGTGAAACATAGACAGAGAGAGAGAACGGAAAAGCACGAGCTCAAACAAAAGGGTCAGACCTCGTGCGCGCATAATAATATATTATCCGCGTGTATATCCGCGTACGACTAGTACAAAAGAGGAGTTCGCGGAAAAAACGCTCGCGTGGAACACGGGGATCACGTACTACCGGCCGCCGCGACCCGAATTCGCGGTCGAAAAACAAGAGTAATTCGGTCGGAGGTGCACGAGAAAAAGCCACTGTACGCGGGGTTTTCGGATAACAGAGTTACATCATTAGGTCCGCACGATACATGGCCGCAAAACAAATAGCTTTGTACCGCCGATATTTGATGTATTCGAAACAGACACGAGCGATTCGAAAAACTCAAAAGCCGGACGTCTTTCGTACCATGCGGGTTGTTCTTTGCTCTTTGGACGGCGGACGCTCTAATCCAAGCCATACTCAACCTTTTTTAGATTTTGAACGAAGTGAAGAAGCTTATGTTTTTACAATGATTTTATTTTTATTTTTTTCTGTGTATAAATTTTCGTACGGAAATACTTGTCCAAAAGTTTCGATTAGTGACTTTTTGAAACCGGATTTGCCTCTAGATGGTACTTTAAAGAAGTAATTTTTGAATTTCTCAATTTTTCATTTTTTTTTTTTTTTTTAAAACTACCCAAAATTTGACAAAAACTACTCGGAAACCTTCATTTTTTGATCCGAACTATATGAAAATTTAAACATAGATAGAAAATGATACGAGAAAGATTTTGGCGCAAGAAAATTTTGGAAATGTGAAAAAAAAGTTTTGGACATTTTTCTAACATTTTTTTTCTTGTTTGTTCTTTATATTATTCTTAACTTCTTTCGTTCAGAATCGTCTTATTGAAGAAATGATTTATCGTTTCTTTAAAATTCAATACACCCGTCGAGAGAATCCCACCCGACGTGCGAAGAACACCCATCGTGCAAAATATGTCCGGCTTTTTTTTTTTTTTTTGTTTGGGCCACATTCATAATAATGTTTTGTGTCACGGGCCGTAAGTCGAAATAATTGTGTAAGGTTATGGGTATGGGTGAATTAAGGAATACCAAAAATTAGAAATACATTAATGATAATGAACAAAATGAATTATATTTTATAGTTATTATAAATTTTATTCTTAATTAGTGGGATTTTTGTTGTTGAGACATTTTTTTACTATTTTAGTGAAATCAGGTTTTTAGTTACGATTTCTATAAAAATTTTTTGCATATTTCGTCTTTGAATATGAGTGAAATGTTCGCAAATATAATATTGTATTTTCAGATTAATTTTATTATTCATAACACCACTTTAGGCAAAATTATTCTTCTTGTAATAGCGTGCTGCACATAACTTATTAACCTCAAATATAATCGAAATATTTTTGTTATAATATTTATGAAATTTAGTTTTTTTTTTTTTCATGACGATTTGAAACGTTTTGGGGCCACTAAATAAGGCTTGGTGGGCCAAAGTTGAGTATGGATGCTCTGGTTGGATGTATTGAATTTCGAAGAAACGATAAATCATTTCTCTGATAATAATCTTTTACTCAGCCCGTTTCTTAGCTATCCCACGATTAGCCGAGAACTGGAAAAATAAAACATTTTTCGACGATAAAAATATTGTTGAAAAAATATAACAAGATTAATTTTTCTACGTTTTAGATTGTGAACGAAGTGAAGAATCTTATGATTTTACAATGATGTTTATTTTTTTTTTTCGATCAGTATCTCTATAAAACGGGAATCACACCCAGATGGTACTTTAGAGAGGTCATTTTTCCAATTTCTCAATACTTTTTCCAAGCGCGGTGAAAATATGTCGAAAAATTAACAATAGACGGCAAAATATGCAGTTACCAGCATTTTCGTAAAATTGAAAATTTATTTTTACCATAACTTCTACAATAATGGAGCTAGAGACTTGAAACTTTCACCAACTACTAAAAACGGTTAAAAAAAAATTTTCTAACAATATCAAAATGATTTGATCAATTTTGAGTTAAGTACGGCATTTTGAAAATTTCGGAAATATCTCATTTTTTGTTAGTTTT
>JAIPRM010004389.1:0-23102 GCA_025469315.1 Stegophylla sp. TES_Ste_2020 | reverse complement strand
TGTAGAAGTTATGGTAAAAATAAATTTTCAATTTTACGAAAATTCCGGTAACTGCATATTTTGCCGTTTTTCGTTAATTTTTCGACAGTTTTTCACCACGCTTGAAAAAAGTATTGAGAAATTGGAAAAATGACCTCTCTAAAGTACCATCTGGGTGTGATTCCGGTTCTATAGAGATACTGATCGAAACTTTCGCACAAGTATTTCTATACGAAAAAGTGTTTACAGAAAGAGAAAAAAAAAAAATAAAAAATAAACATCATTGTAAAATCATAAGCTTCTTCACTTCGTTCAGAAACTAAAACATTCAAACATCGTTGTAAAAACATTAGCTATTTTGCCACTCCATTCGGAAATTACGCGGTTGAAACGTTATTAGACGCGATATCCTGCGGCAGTGTAATTTATAAGGAATGCCGTCCGAGTTCGGAACACGGTGGCGTCCTTACGGAGGACACGCCACGTTATATAACCCATAATATTATTGTATGAGGTTATGGTCGACCACTCACTTCCTGTACGCGCCCCACGTGGTGATGTTAGCGCCGAACGTGTGTAGGTCATGGTGACGAAGGCTCGCAGAGAAAACCATTCATAATAATAATATTATTATTATTATACTGGTTCGGCAGACGCACATGCTCGGGGGAAATTATTATATTGGTGCCACGCGGTGTAATCGTGTTGTGTACATACGCGTGCAAGCCACTTGGAGAATGATCTGAAAAATGCATTCGTTCTCGTCCTAGTCAATATTTTTTACCTTTTTTTTTTTTTCACGTTTAGAATAATAAATGACAACACCTCCGCGCTGTAATCGTGCGATCAAAATGTTTTAGGGACTTGAAATTTGAAATATATATTCATTGGAGAAAAATAAACCTGACTTCAAGAAAAATGTCAAAATTAATGTTGCTCAATAGATAGCAATTGCTCATACGTAATTTATCAACATATTTTCAAACTCTGCGAACGTAGGAATTTATTTTACGCCGAGTCGCTAGTGCTGGTGCACATTGTTGACGTTCATTGATCGTAATAATTTATAATTATTCAAAAATAGAGTTTAAAATGGTAGGCGTGTTTTGGTGAGTTGATTTTTAGGAAACAATTTACTCATTCGGTAACCGTCTTCATAGAATTTTTACTAATTAGGGCTTGGAACATAAAATACTCTTAAAAAGTACTAAATATTCATGCATTTGTGCGCTTAAAAAAGTACAAACATGTTTTAAAAGTATACAATTCATTTTTTTTTTTTATTACAAAACATTTTTATTAATATAATTGATATTATATTATACCCATAGATAATATTTTTAGGTTGGTGGGTTTAATGTTCCTTTATAGTAAATCTCAAAAGTAAGATACAATTGTAAAATAAACACATATATTAGTAAAGTTTGACTTTAAATATCCAGAAATCAATACATGAAATAATATGATGGCTTGAAAAATGTAATCTTGTATTAGAGTATATTCAGATTAAACTGGTTTAGTTATAATTTTGTTCTTACCTGATTAATTAATTGTTACACTTAACCACAAATGCACTAAACATGTTTTAATGTTTTCTTAGTTAAAAGATAGACAACCATTTTTATGAAAATTTTTATATTTTGAAAAACTACGTTATTTCTTTTTTTTTTTATGTTCATTTTATCCATAAAAATGAATTTGAAAAACATAGTTGGTAGGTACAATATAATATCTAATGAAAACTTTCGAAACGAATGTATTTATTTTTTATTGCCAAATATTCAAATGTCATCCATTAATACTCTTAAAAAAAAACTATGAAATTATGAAATATTCTCTGAAAACTACAAAATCACTAAATATGCAAAAATATGCACTATACACGTTTATTGTTTATTTCACAGTGTCGCTTATAGCTTATAGCTTACCTTTATCTTACTCGTAGCAATGAATCTAAGTGCTCACAAAAAACATGCAAATGTAACGCGCATCTGAGCTCCGCTGATACAGTAGACTGTTTACCAAAAGTTCACTCGCCAGTTTATTGCATATTATAATTGTATGTTAGATCCTTTTCGGATGCATTCGTTCTTGTCAAAATGTCAACAGAACGTCGTGCCGACCGCGTGCAACCCTCGATCCTTTTTTTCGTTGTCCTCGGCTCGTTGAAAAATTAATTAAAAATAAAAAGGTCACGTCTAAGTTCACGAGACATATAAACATAATATACGGTGGAATATTAACGGACTTCTGTTCAACGAATCTCTCTACATAATGAATTTTTTTAATTGGTCCGTGTTAATTCTTTTATTAATTATTAATACTTAGAGACATATTGTTATCCACTTGTGAAGATGATAATGAAAATACGATCTACTAAAAATAGTTCTTTCATAAATTTTATAAGTCCATTCATAAATCATTATTTGTATGTTTTCTTCACAAAAATTAATAAAGAAATATTTTACTAAGCAAGTACATGTAAAACTATATGTTCGTAACTAGCGTAACTGCAATTTACTATAGTAAAACAAATAACGCATACATTATATTATTAATGTTATTTATAATTCAGTATTATACAATATAATTAAAATTTTTTTTATTACATGTTTTTATTTACACACATTTAGTACTTACTGCAATATTGCATTTTTTTTATCGAAAAATATAGTAATTTATTACTAACAATATTTCCATGAAACAATTTTTTGAACCGATCAGTTCGTCAAAATTTAACAGAAGTTTCTCTGTATTTGATTTTTTGATGACCAAAACAAAATAATAATAATAATAATAATAAAAGAGGTCACTAAGTTTATTTCTTAATCGTGAACATTTTATTGAAATACTTTGGTTCATTTGACACTTACAGTTTTGACATGCTTGTGATACACATCTCTAGCTGTAATCGATCGGACTTAATGAGTAAATACTTGTTGCCACGCCAACACCTGTTGTGTATATATTCTTATTTTATACTATTAAATATTAAATGCATTTTGTATATAAACAGAATTTGGCCAGTTCTTTGAGTTATGGTATTTATATTTACTTAAATGAGTTTTCATTAAACAAAATGTATTTATTACTAAGAATAAAAAAAAAACATGAAAATACTCTTTCAGTACATAGAAAATTTAAAATGGATATTAAATTCAATATGTAATAATTTTAAAAAAGAAAACAGAAATCTTAATGTAACTAATTTAATATTTTCAGTTGAACGAATGAGTTAGTGTTTTTACACTTACACCTTTTTTTTTTTTTTTTTATAACTATCTTTCGAACAGTAAAACTTATCCAAAAGTTTTTATCTACAACTTTTTGAATTAGAATTCAGCTTTAATGGTACTTTAGAAAAATAATTTTCGAAATCAAATCAAATGAAATAGAATTAAACTTTTTTTCCTTATCCAAAATAAGAAAATTTAAATATAGGTACTATGTAGATAATAATATAAAAAATAGGAAAATTTTTAAGATATAAAATTATTATTTTTTGAAAATTTTTTTTCAAACACTTTCTTTTACTGTTCTTTTTTCCAAGGATGAAAAATGTTTTTAATTTATTTGTTCATCAACATATAAAGTATCGTTTTTGTTTAACGTTTTAAAAAAAATTGTTTTGGGATTTTTAATTTCTTCAAATCATCTTTAATAAAAAACACATACTTTTAATGTATATATTAAATTAAATACATATACTACGCCATAATACATATTTATGTTGTTTATTATTAAATGTCAATATCCAGTTATTAATACATTTTTTTTTTTGTATTTAAATAAATTACTGTTCCTATGATACTTTATGAGTATCAGGATTGATAAAATATAAAACACATAACTCAATTCCGTTTTCATATTTTTTCCATTAAATACCATTTTTCAAAAACGTTTTCAATCCCTGCTTTTTTTGTATATGTAAAACTGTCATTTATGATTTTAAATTAAGTGAAGTTCCGATCATTGCTCAGTATTGAAATAATAATTTATCATTTCTTTGAAATACGAAAACACACCCATAAAAGTAGCCTACCCGTGGTTCGAACTATGTCTGGCTTTTTTCATTTCAGTGAGGTGGATTTTGCGGGTGCAAAATAATTACGAATATCGTCGCTTGAGAACTTTCGCGCGACTTTTTTTAGTAATCCATCACCTTCGCCATTTTATAAGAAAAATCACGAGCAACAACGTATACCAATATTAACTTTAATACAACATCAAATATTGGTTCTTTGAGAGTGGTAGGGGGGGGAGTGAACAACGGCCGTACAAAGCGACACCCGCCGAAAACACAATATACATTATACATAGACGAGCGTCACGGTGTGACGATGACGGAACGGGTGGATTTATATTATCACATGGCAACACGAAGTCTCCAACAGACTCTGGTCGTGCGAGATTTGGCCTGGAATATATTCCATTATTATTCGTACGTTGCTTGCTACACACTTTTTTTTCTTCTTTTTTTCCCGCATGAAACCAATAATATCGTTACTGTAGTGTTTATATTTTTCCTGGTATTCACCGACGTCGTGTACGTGGAAACAGCCTGGAAAAGAAATTTCTTTATTGCGTTTGACTGTATGCATTGATGTGTGACGGTTCATGGCCAATTCGTCGACATCATAGCACACCGAAGAAAAAAAGTTTTTGACTAATGTTCTAAAACGTTCCAGAAATGAAAAAAATGACTTATACTTAATACAATAAAATAAATTTTAATTAAGAAAAAAAAATAATAAGAATAATAAAAATAAAAATAATAGGCATCATAATAATAATACACATCTGTATATTGTAAATTCAGAGGCGTAGTTATTTCTTTTGAATGAGATTGGTTCAAAAGTAAGATTTTTGACTGAAAGCATAAGCGCCATCAAACAAGAATATTTCGAAAATGTTATGCAACATCAAAGTTTGGTATACGAAGGTGCATAATAGAAGTCATTTTTCGAAATTCTCAACGGTTCTTCCAAGCATAACGGAAAATGATTGAAAATTCTAGTAAAATGTGCAATAAAAATTATTTTTCATTAGGTAAATAAATTTTAATAATATTTAGTTAGTACCTACTGGCTACTCCGAAAATAACGGTGCTAGAAACTTGAAATGTTCTCTAGTACAAGTAATATTACACAGTATTTTTTGTACTAAAACACTAAGAAAAAATTTGAAAATATCTCATTTGAGTACATTTTTTTCTGATATGAATTTAAATGCCTGATGAATTCGGTTTTTTTTTACAGGAAGTTACAAAAAAAGTAGTTGACATATTTACAAGCTTTTTTCACATTGATTGAGCATTTTGAAACGGGAAATAAAGTGAAGCAAGTGTTTAGTACTAAATACCAATAAGTATATATTTATAATTGAATCTTTAATATTTTGATACCTACTACAATTATTTGTCTGTTATAAAATATTTTATAAACTCGTTAGTATATTATCTTATGAAAATAGCAAATTTTTTCCATTCGGAGTTTATCAATGGGAGAGAAACCTCTCAAACGTTCTCCTTATCTACAACTATGGTTATAATATAAAATGAAATGAAATCATATTGGTCATATAAATTTTACGATTGGTTATGTTCAAATAATATAGTATAGAATTTTTATTTGATAAAAACTTATATTTTAGTAGTTTTATAATACTATTAGTAAAGTACTTTATGTTAGTAAATGTTATATATTAGGACTTGTATGTAGATCATGATACATTTTGCAATGCCTCTCCTGTGTGTTGCACATATTTATACAACACGCATACACCTAATAATATAATATTATGCTAATTGATTATTGTCATTTATAGGCTTACGATAACAATGGTCTTCAAGTGACCGTACAGGAATCTGACAAAAAGTAAGTCGAATAATCTCAATGTCTCTGAGTGGATATACGTTATAATTTATTATATATTTGAGTATGTTATTTTTAATTAATTAAAATTTTTAATCAAGAACAACCATTATTGGTATCCTAATAAAAAAAGCATTGTTTACAAGATTGCCAGAAAAAGTTGTATTCGTTTTAAATGTTATTGTAATTATTAGTTTTGGTAAATATTTTTTTCGAGGGAAAATTAAATTAATTATATTCGGTTGTGATATTTTAGAGGTATCTAAAGTACCAATTAGATGAGTGATTCTAAACCTGAGTTTTACCGCCCCTTTGAAGGCATTTTTTTTTATTTAAAAGAGGGTATTTCACTTTATAGTGAATTTTCTGTGACTCGAGTTTCTTTTAGTTCATAACTTATTGCGAAGAATTAATGTAAAATTGATTATTATAGAAAAAACTTTTCGAATAAGAAATTTACTCTAATTGCCCACCTACATAATCAGAATAATGAGAAATAAAAAGTAAAAATATCATCAGTTTTGAAAAAAATATATGTTATGGGGGGGAGGGGATGGTGACTGTTTATTATTTTATAATATTGGGAAACACTGAATTAGATGATATTTTTTATTCATTAGAATGCTTAACGAGACATTTGCATGAGTTTCCTTTCAAAAATTGGCCTTAGGTACACAGGTGCGCTGAAACAAAAATCACATTTATTTACCATCAAAGAAGTAAATTCAGGAGTTAACGTTGATGACAAGTCAATAACCTTATTTCCGATCAAATTAGTCATTATACGTTATTGACTATGATAATGTTAATTCCCAATATTTTCAGGCAATAATGCATTTAACAATATTTTCTAGGTAATAACGATAATTTCGATTTTCTTCAGCCTTAATTATAATTGAAAAACTTTCGGGCTCTGAGAAATTACATCTGTGATCATACCACAGGTTAATTGTATCAGTTAATCTGTTATCATGCAATTTACTATTAAAAAAAATACATCCGTCTATCGAATACATTTATTTATTGTAGGTATAAGACACATGAGTTGTGTCCGGAAAAATAATATATTTGTGATGGTAAATGATTCAATCGAATTTATTTATGTAATATTATACAGAGTATTCTAATACGGTTTGACAAATGCAATAACTTTTATCCTATTAATTTTTTATTATTATTACAGCGTTGTACTACAGTAATAACGATTAAATTTGTTTTTTGTATTTTTTACCCAAATTTTGAGATTTAAAATTTTATACTAAAGTTTAATACAAAATTCAGAATACCTAGTCATTTTGTATACCTGATTTTTAGACAAATATTGATGCTTTAACCTCTAATAAAGATTTAAATTTTAATAAAGATTAGTCATTAATTTTCTACAATTCTTTTTAAGTTTGCGAATAATTAATAATTTTGTCAAATACATCATAAAATTGGTGATATTATGACGTATTTAATAATGTAATTAGATTATTCGCGAACTAAAAAAAAAAAAAAAAATGGCAGAAAACGATTGGATCAACTTTTATTAAATATTTAAATGCAAATATTTTTTTTAACTTTAGATTCACAAATTGGTTATTTAGATTTTTTTTTTTTTTAACGATAGCATAAAGTTTCAAATTTGAAAATTTCGACTATAAAAAAAATATTAATAGAACAAATGTTATTAAATTTTGTCAAATCGTACTGGGACACACTGTATGCCTGTAATAAATTAGCTTTACAATAGTTACAAAAACAGATCTACACTGTGTAACGTTCTTTTTAAATTTCCGATTCGATTTAGGTATTTCGTTATAAAAAATCATCAACATTTTCTATCAGTAAAAAGCATATAGAGATATTAAAGCAATTTTCTTTTCTCGTAGGTGTTAATCAATTACCAAAAAATTACCTCAATTTTATTTTTACAACATTGCCTACGTTTCATTGTTCTCCGTTTTTCGCTCAGAGTCTAAAATCGTATACCCATAGACGCAATTAGAGGGGGACTTACTTGAGGGGGATAAGCCCCCTCAAAATTACTCATAGCCCCCCAGAATTTTTTAAGAATTACATTAAGTTAATTCTTTTTCGGTGGGCTAAATTAAACATCTAAACATACTAGCCCCACCCCCCAAAAAAAATGTTTTTCAAGTTGCGCTAATGCGTATACCCACTCAAAAAATATTTCCGTTAATACCGAAATCGATATTAACCGGGGAAAAAAAAAAATAATAATCACAATGCGATTTTATACAATTCTCATGGTTTCCCGCGTGATTTTACAGGATCGATACGACCAACAACAACGAGAAGGCGAAATTGTACGACCCGTATGCACACCGGAACGTGGCACACCCCACTACGTGCGTACTATAATCTGCACCGTCGTCGGTCTACATAATATTATTATCATTAGAACTAGGGACTTATAGCTCTGAAAAACCTTAAAATATGTATGCATTTATGCTCTAAAAATGTACAAAATATGCATTAAAAATATATAAAAATGCCAAAATAATCTCTTAAAAAATATTAATTTCTAACTGTAAAAACTCAAAATATTTAAAAATTGTATTGTGCTATATTATATTATAATATGTGTTATTAATTCTTTTTCTATTATTTATATATATATTTTTTTTTAAAATCTTTATTCTTTTTAAGTTTACGTTTAAAAAAATCAAATATCAAATAACATTTAATCTCTTCAGTTATTCATGGAAGAATTTTCCGATATCAAGAAAACTCAAATTAAATATCGAAAAATATGTGAAATATGCGCTTAAAATTCAAATGTAACTAAAATATGCACTTATATCGAAAAAAGAGATAAATATGCAAAATATGCTAATTAAAGAGAACTGCATACAACTCCTGGTTTTATGAAACGCATTTTTATATAACTTAGCTATATTTTGAATGATTTTTGAAAAACATGCTAACTTCTATAAGTCCCTAGCCCTAATTATCATTTTAAAATATCGTCGAACGTCGCCGACGTCCAACGAGTGGCACCCGCAGTTAGTTTTATTAATAATTGTTGTTTGTATTTTTTTCCCCCGCTCTTTTTTAGGTTCCGCGAAACTCTTATGCATATGTTGAAGGCCAGTTTAGGCACTGGCGTGCTTGCAATGCCGAACGCCTTTAAAAACGCCGGTTATGGTGTGGGATTTTTGGGTACAATTCTTGCTGGAGTACTGTGCACCTACACTATCCAGTTGCTGGTGAGTGAAAAAAAAAAAATTATCCGAGTCCTGCGCCGTTCGGATGTGCGGCGGCCGATCCGGAAACAGTCCAAAGAGAGGGTCGTTGAAACTATGTAGTATCTAGTGATGTGCGAATTCCCGGGAATTTATTTACGGGGAATATTTCCAGGCATATTCCTGAGATGGGGAATATATTGGGAACATTATTTATTAAAAAAAAAAAAATATTTTTCAAAATATGTTTTAACGTTTAATTCAATTTATAACTGTAACTGATCCGAATGACAAATGTATTTTTACCAAAAATATTATTGGAGAAAAGCTCTACATTAGGGTAATTAAAATAAAATTAATATTAATGCGATGTAAATCTAATATAAGTGTATACTAGTCATGAGTGTAAAGATTGTAATTAATTTAAATAATAATAAAAATAAAAAACATTTATTATTATTACTATGCTTAACAAAGCAGAGTAGATGCGGAATTAAGTAGCTGGTATACGAACTATAATACAGTTTCTTTATTACCTGCTGTCTTAAACTCATATTACTGATCAGTCATAATTGTTTAATTTATTAAATTTTTTTGGAGGAATATTTTCAAGAGGTATATTCCGGGAATATTCCTTGTTCCCGGGAACATTCCCCGGGAAATATTCCCAGCGGCACATCACTAGTTGTATTCATTGCCCGGACTCAGTGGCGGCGCATACTATTTTTGTTCGCGGGACTGTACATTTTTTTTTACTTTTTTGGACACACTACAGCGCACACTCGCCCACCAAATTTTTGTCTGTGACGTTTTCCCCAAAAAACCTCTTTTGCCCGCACTTAGTCTTGTCGACGCTTACAAACGCTTGCAAACGTCGTCTCCATTTTTATTATCGATTCTTATGTCTAACGAACATCAATAATAATTGTGCTCGATTTTTGTCGAACATGCTTTATTTTTACGGCACAGTCGATTATTCGTTTCGCCAGTTTATTTTTTCAGTGAACATAATATTTAATTTAACATTAGTATCTACGTAGTTAATAGAAAGATTAGATTCAAATACTATGAAACGTCAAACGCATTACAAATACTGTCCCATTTTGTTTTTGTTGAAGTATACTTTAAATTTTGATCAGAGTCCTTCTTTACATAGTATTACACCCCCCCTCCCCATCAGTTGTTGGTTACTGTGAAAACACGAACTTCAATATTCGTTTAATAACATAATATTTATGTTTTAACATTAGGAATGAGAAGTCATAGGAGGTGAAATGCACAAATAATCGAAAATATGCATAAAAAAGAGCAAACTCAAAAAAAATATTGAAATGTATTAATAATTTTTATAAGAACTTACACTCTGTTTGGTAATAATAAGTTAAAAAACATATGTTATACTAGTAAATAAAGTAAATTTGTGGATTTGAACATCTGAATATATGGTATTTTCAACATCTAAACGTTTAAATTTTAAAAATACAATATATTCGTTGATTATTCATTGTTAGTTAATTATATTCGTTACAATATATTCCAACACAAACATTTGTTTATTTTTTTATTTTCTGATAAATTTTGTATATTTGTGTTTAATTTTTAGTTTATGGGATAAATTTTACAAAAAAAAAAAAAAATCGTTAATTGCAATCCAGAATCAAATTATCGAAATTGGCATAAATATGCAAAATAAAAAAAAAACAATTATAAATTCACTATGTTATGAAAACGATTTTTAGCTCACCTAGTTATAAATAGAAAGTAAGGAAATAAAAACGGAATTCCTATAACTTTTCATCCCTATTTTATCATAATAAGCGGAAGGGAGGGGATAATTACCATCACTGTCCATATGGGTTGGTCGTAATCTTTTGATTATTAATTCGTAACTCATTTTTGTTTCCACATAGTTAAATTCATCGTACAAATTATGCGTAAGGCGTCAAGTCCCTAGCCTCACTTATGAGAAAACGATTGAGGAAGCCTTCGAAGGTGGCCCACAAACATTTAGAAGATTTTCATCATTCTTCGGGTAAGATGTTTTCTGATATACGTGTTTTGGTAGCGTAATTAGCGTAATCGATTATAATCGAGCATGTTGTGCCAAAAAAATGATTTTTCAATATTTTATTACATGCGTAAAGCTTATGATTATGCACTACAAATGTAATTAATTTGTAAACATGCATTTATGCACCAAAAACTATATGTTTAATGTATGAGTTAAAAAATAAAGAAATGACGAGATTACCTAATATTATATTATATTATAATAAAAAAAGAACGTGTTTATAAACATATGGTAATTAAAATAAAAAAAAGTAAATTAAAGTAAAGTGAAGTGAAGTGAAATGAAGTTAAGTATATAGCACAGTAAAGTAAACTATAGTAAAGCAAAGCAATTATAGACAAGAAAGCCTGACATACTTCCCACCACGGATATTCTTCACTCTTCGAGTGAGATACTCTTGGTGGGTGTATATAATTTTAAAGGAACGATAAATCATGCCTTCAATAATACGATTCTAACGAGGGAAGTTAATAATGTAAAGAACAATAATATTCGTTATTTTCAACACACCCAACATGAGTATCTGATCCGAAGACTTTACTTCATTTTACTTTACCTTAGTTTAATTTTCTTTACTTTACTTTACTTTTTTTATTCAATAAATAATGAGAAGGAAAAAAAAATAATTAGAAAAAAGTATTAGAAAGAAAAAGTACAATTTTTTTTTCACATTTTCAAAATTTTCTTAGTCCAAAATGTTTCTCATATTATTGTCTACCTATCTTTAAATTTTTATGAAGTCTTTTTGTTAAATTTTAGGTAGTTTTTCCCTCTAAAATAATAATAATAAGAATTGAGAAATTCAAAAAATGACCTCTTTGAAGTACTAACTAGAGGCAAATCGAGTTTCAAAAACTTCCTGATCGAGACTTTTAGACAAGTATTTCCATACGACAAAGTGTTCACAGAAAAAAAAAGAAAATATCATTGTAAAAACACTTCACTTCTTTTAGACTTTAAAAAAGATATTGACCATGATTGACAAAGAAACAATAATTCTTATAAAATATAATTTTATATACTAATATTAAAATTTAAATATTTGAACTCTAAGTAAAATGTAGATACTACAATTGTTCATTTTAGAGTTTCAATAGTTTATCTGCTCCAATTTTATGTAATTATTTGTATATGATATCTTTACTCTTAAAATGAAATAAAATGAACTGTATGTCAGTATCAGATTAATATTCAATTAAAAAAAATGGAAAATTTCAGTTTTTCTTTCAAGCACAGTTAAATTTGTGCTAAGGAACAGAAAAAAAACAAAGTTATGCGTGTGTAAATAAAAATCGGAAATCGTGCAAACAAACTTTACCGTACGAATTATATTACGACTTTTACAACTCTTAATATGTTGTGTTCTTAATTATTATTAAAACTAGAAATAAAATTAACCTCAGCTCCGACCCCATGCACGTAATTACGCCATCGATATGTTCGAATTTATACATACGTATGAATATTAGGGCTCGAGAATTATGTGCACAAAAAAGTCATGAAATATATTCTTGAAAATATGCGCTTGTGCACCAAAGAATGTCAAATATGCCGTAAAATACGCTCGGACATTTTCTTTGTCCTTCTGAAATAGTTCTATTCAAAATATTATGATTATATAAAATGTAAGATTATAGGTTTCAGGTAGCATAAAATGTCACAAAAGTTAATTTATCTCAAATTTTTTAATTATGAGCTTATAGGAATTGTAAGTTTTTACCGAATTCGAATAATCACGACCAACGCAGATACGCAGATGATTGATGACGGTAGACGATCGCGGCCATCGTAATAACTCGAAAGCCGAATACAATTATTAGTTGGTTAAATTAAAATGAAGATAATTTTATTTTCGTAATTATATGAATGCATTTTTATGTGATCTCATCTATAATCTTTTTTTGTTTTAATGTATTTCCAAAATATAAGGTATTATGACCTTAAAATCGTAAAACACGCTCAAAAAAAAAAAAAAAAAAAATTATCGAAATATGAAAAAATACGGTCTAAAAAATTTTGGAATCATATCCAACGGACATTTAGAAAAAATATGCAAATGTGTACAAATCCGAGCCCTAGGTACAATAATAATTATTATATATCAATCTTTCATTTTACCACAATGACGAATATCTCACGTTTCAGAATAATTACAAACTTTTTCTTGTTCGCGTACCAACTGGGATCTAGCTGTGTGTACGTAGTGTTCATAGCGAAGAACTTGAAATCGGTAAGTGCCAAACTATAAGACGTGGCGATTGAATGATCTGTCGTCGAACAGTGTTTTTTGACAATGCGCGTAAACGTTTCAGTTTGGTGACCATATGCTCGGCCCGGACATCAGCGAACGCACGTATATGTTGATTATACTCATCCCTCTGATTCTGATCTCATGGGTGAGAAACTGGAAGCACCTTGCGCCATTCTCCACCTTGGCAACGTATGCGACCACCTTTAGCTTCGTATTGATCTTTAAATACATAATGGAGATTCCGTGGTCCGGTAACGTACTCGCCGATCGCGAGTTCCTCGGAGATAAGCAGGAAATGTTTTTTGGAACCGTTCTTTTCGCCATGGAAGCGATTGGCGTGGTAAGTATATTATGTCCATAAACTGCAGACGCACAATGTTGCCGTGGCAATCTAGGATTTTAAAATTTCATGATATTGATTTTCTTGAAATATTTCGTGAAACTTTCAGGAAATATTACATTTACGTGAAAAAAATCCAAAATTCACACACACACACACACACACACACATGTATATATATATATATATATATATATTTCATAATTTCATTGAAATATTTCACAAAGAGTGAAATTTTCAATTTTGAAATATTTCAAGTGAAATATTTGAAATTGAAAACCTTATTATTATCTGTTGTATCCGTAATAGTGTTCGGATCTGTGTGTAATAAAAAAATGGTAAAACATGAATAATAAATGTGCGAAAAAATGTGTTAGTCTCAAAAGCTGGGTTAAAAAATGCTTTTTGGCTATGACATAATACTTGTCCAAGTCTCGTACTGGAGCTTCGTGTGCAGTAGAGAAAAATGGAATTTGATTTTTGGAGGAATATTGTCTTGCCAATGCACATAAATCCTAGCACTACCTATTATATATATATATATATATATATATATATTTATATATGAAATACATAATTCGTATACATGGTATATATAAGTAAATGTATAAGTACGTTGTGTAAGTATGGTGTTTTATTGTCTACCCGGTTTGTCCACGAAGGTGTTACCGTTGGAGAACGAAATGCAGAATCCAAAAGATTTCGGTAGTCGTTGGGGCGTGGTGACTACGGCAATGATACCCATCTGCATTCTGTATGTGAGTGTTGGACTTTTTGGCTATTTAAAGTATGGCCCAATTACTGCGGGAAGTATCACTATGAACCTGCCTAAAAACGGATTGTAAGTAGAATACTAAGTATAATAATATGTCTAGGATCAGGGACGGAAACTAATTTTCGGAAAACCGTTTAAGAAAGGGTTTCATTTGTTATCTTAGGCCTAATCAAAAAGAAAGCAGCTAATCGAAAGGTTTTCAAAACTTAACCACGATCAAAATCCAAGATTATTTTAGTGGCAATCTAAACCGAAACTGGTTATTATTATTATATGTGTATATATATATTAATAATGGTTAACTGGTTTTCTAATATTAATTTGAAAATATTTGTATGGTAATGAGGATTAAATTACATTTGATAACTGTTGCCAATTCTAGCTGTACTCCTTTTAACAAATACATCTGTATAATTATAATTTTTTTTTTTTTTTTTTTAGGGGGGGGGTCTTACTTATGTTTTGTTCTTTCACCATTTTTGGTACCATAAAATATTTTTTCTCAGAGAAGAGCTGTTAAGCTAAGTATGAAACCATATTAAAGGAATTTTTTTATTTTTATCTAAAACCCGCAAGTATAGCAGTGGTGAACTATAATTTTGCTAGTCATAAACCGATTTCGAAAACCGAAATTAATTTATGTTATTTTATTTTTGATTTATTAAAATTGACGAGTAATTCCGTTTACATATAAAATCTGTTTTCAAAAAATCAGAATAAAAATCGACAATATTTTAAACATATGCCTATAGTGACAGATTTTGATAATATTTATCAATTGTCCTTCCCCCCCCCCCCCGGTAGAACTTAGTTTTTTCTTTGCTTATTCTTTAAATAAATAAATGTAAGTATAAATAAGAATAGCTGTATTTTTCTGAGTGCCTAGAGGTACCAAAATCACGTTCCTGAATATGAAATAGCAATCGCTCCCCCCCTCCTCTGCACGCAATAGATGATATTTGATGGGATTTTGAAAACGGTGCTTTTTTTATTTCTTTTACGCAGGATGCCACTTGTGATCAAAAGCTTGCTAATATTCTCCATTTATATCTGTTACGCACTGTCCAACTTCGTTGCATTCGACGTTGCATGGAAGCACATGAAAAAATTTGAATTCGTAAGCACCAACAGTAGATTGTGGGAATACGGAGCTCGCACAACCATAGTTTTGATGACAGGTGAGTAAATATACCTAAGTACCTCATGAAATATGCAATGATTTAACTAGTTGAGATAAGATTTTTATTATATGCACAGTGGTCACCCTATTTTACAATAATGTTTGATTCTTGTTTCACTTTTTCGTATAGAAATATTTTTTGAAAAGTTTTCATACAAAACTTTCTTAGGTAAGCAATCGCCCCTCGGTTGTACTTTAGGTCCTTTTTTAAAATCCTTAATACCTAAATTTTGAAATTATGGAAAAACTTGCAACTAAATTAGTAAAAACATCAAAATGAGCTGTAAACGAGATTTTTATGAAATCGATTTTAGTAATTTAGCTATAACTCTAAAACTAATAGAACTAGAAACTTGACATTTTTCCCCATGAATGGCAGTATACAGTGTAGTACCATTAATTATTCATAATCAATGGTAGTACACATAAGTATAAGTAATATCGGATTACCTTGTGTTTTGTAATGTTTTATCTTATAAAATTTAAAATTCTTTATATTATTAGCTGAAAATTAAATATTATCTCACTCACACTTTTTTTTATAACTGTTTAAAGTATAAAGTACATATAAAAGTTTACTTATATTTAGATTTTTATTAAAATCAATTTAAAATAGCGAAATTAATAATTTTCACAAATATTAAAATGGATACAGATTATACTGTTAATACTTACCCCTAAAGTATTATTGATTAAATCTTAAAAGTTTCAACGATACTTTCTCGTAGACAAATTTCGAATAGAATGTGAAAATGTAAAAATTATAAAATAATAAAACATGTAATAAATTATAATTTGAAAGTGAATGAAAGTAAATAAAATGGCAAAAATAGTGAAATTTCAAGTTTCTAGTCCTATACGTTTTGAAGTTATTACGAAATTATTAAAGTCAAAATCATGAAAATCTCGTTTACCCAAATTTTGCCGTTTTTACTCAATTTTTTAAGCAGTTTCTCTTGTTTTTGGAATAATGACCTTTTCAAAGTACCTAACGCTGGGATACGAATTCTGATCTAAAAGAGAATCATCTAAAATTTTCAGACGACACGTATTTCTATATAAGAAAAAGTATTTTCATAAAAATAAAAAACTAATTAACATCATTGTTAAATCATAAGCTTCTTAGCTCAAGTCAGTATCTAAAAAAAAAAATTAGAGGTTCAGAAGGGCGGTCGTTGCCCCGTTGGCCCCGTTGCCCTCGTCAGAAATACGACCTTGCATCGTTGCATATTTATGCGTATTTTTCGCTTAGCACATTTGCACATTTGTGTTTATGCCGTTTTTAATGCATATTAATTTCGGTCTCTAGTTTTGGCTGTCGAAAGGAGACGAACATAATATTGGCCGTCACCTTATCATAATAGTCTTAGTTATCACGAGCCGAAAAATGTGTATACCTTACACGTCTACGCGTATTAATGAGTAGCTTAATTATTTAAAAATCAAACTGTATTACTTTTTCAATATTTGTCGTTTAATTCTAAAATGTAGGAATTATTTCAATTACAACAGATCGACGTGTTTATAGAAAAAAAAAAAATCAATAAACCTCATTGTAAAAACACTAGCTTCTTCACTTCGTTTAAAATCTAAAATTAATTCTTTGGAAATGACGATAAGAGAGAAAAAAAATACAACAAAAACACAGCATTAATTATATACTACAGCAGTGGCACAACCAAGAGGAGTGTTTTGGGTGTCCTTTTCAAACAAAAATCCTTTTTAATTTTTAAAGAAACTTAAAACAGGCTTTAAAAATTCATATTGTCGAATATGCGACGCTAAATTTTATTTATCTGCTACAAATAACATTATAAAAATGTTAACTCAAAGAAAAGATAGTTAGATTTTGCAATATAAAATTTCTATTTAATGAACTCTTGTAAAGTGCCCATAAACATTGATTATAATTTTATATTTAAATAATTACAGTAGAAATTTGTAGGTAGACACCCCCTTGAAAAAATCTTAGTTGCTCCACTGTACTACAGATTACTCGTCGACTGCCCCCTTCTCTCCTCGTTCTTGTACCGTTTTACTTGACTGACGATGTGCGTTTCTACAGTTTCAGTGGCCATGCTCGTGGACAGTACTCGTAACTTCGAGGTGATGATATCGATAATCGGAGCGGTTTGTCTGTCAGCCGTCGGGATAGCGTTCCCGGCCATGGTGAACTATTTGACGTTTGCCGAAGAGCAAAAGGCAGAAGGTGCCTGGGCGTACCGCTGGCTGTGCACAAAAACCCTGGCGCTACTATTTATCGCCGCATTCGCCTTCGTCATGGGATTGATTTCCAGCATCTCAGATCTATTAAAACACGATTAGACTAGATCTCCCGCCCACCCCACCATACCATAATAATTATTTTACTTAACGTTTTGTCTTATTATTTATTTTTTTGTTCCTGCAAGTATAATGTTAATCTATATTGAAGTGAACAATTGTATACACCAGTGGTTTTCAACCTTTGTATGTTGGTGACCCAGGATATTTACCTAATTTTTCTTGCGACCTTTTTGAAAATAATTTCAACAGGGAGTTACCCATTTTCCCACACACTCTTAATTAATATTTAAAATCATAAATTATCAGCTTTTTCATCAAATAATTTACTAAAGAAGTTTCATCAAATATTTTTAAAATAATTTCACATTGTTAGTACAAAATTAAAATATTAAATCAACGTTGTAAATTTTTAGCGATCCATTCAAAATTACTCATGACGCGAAATTAGGTCGCGACCCTATGGTTGAGAACCGCTGGTATACACAACGTTGTACCTATATGTACATTCCTGCTATAATATGTTAGTTAAAAAGCCATTTAGTTTTACCTTGCTTAGAATTTAGACTGATAGAATTTTAATGCAATTTTTTTTTTTTTTTTTTAGTATTTTTTGATTATACTTTATGTATTATTATTATTATTGTATAAATACATATGGATCTATTATAATTTATTATTTAAAAAGCTCTTTTTGTTTTATTATATTTTAGAATTTAGACTGATATGACTATTATTTTTTTTTTTTTTTAATGTTCAGTTATATCTATTATTATTGTACTTTATTTATTTATTATTATTATTATTTAAATGTAAGTATAAATAAATGTGGACTTACTATAATTTATTGTTTAAAAATCTTTCTTAGTTTTCCATGCTTTAGAATTTAGACTGATGTAATTAAACATGCAGCTTTATTTTAATTTTTTTTTTTTATTGTAATATTATTACAGTACTTTTTTTTTTATTTTTCATTTTTTGTGCATTAATAAATGTGGAGTAAAACGCTATACAGAGTTGTTTTGTTTTATTTAGTTTATATTTCACACTAAACATTTATTTTCAACGGAAAACTCATAGTACTGCATCATGTAACAATTAAAAAAAAAACAGTAAGTAATTTATATAGGCACAGTTTCATAAATTTATAAAGTGATATAATACCAATTATTTTTTTCTTCTTTTTACTTTTGTATAATGTCTCTTTATTTGTTTATAAGAAACTTTCGAAGTAATAATGAAATTGTCAAAGAAAAAATCAATAGGTATTAAATTAAATGTTTTCAATATTTTCAAAGCTTTTACACTCTAAAACTACCAATATTATGTATTTTGAGAGTTAGACCAAAATCAAATAGGTATAAATAAATAATGTTAATTTAAAAATTTTCATAAGGAATACTGTGTGTTTATTCATATAGTGAATCCTCATAAAAGCTAAAAGTTTTTGCGCCGAATTATATGTCAGAGTTTTAACGCTCAAGGCTGTGATAAAAGTACCTGTTACCAGTTACCTGTTATCAGATGCAGAAGAATAGATGATAAATAAATGAATATATGAATAGATAAATTTCCATGGTTTTACTATGCAAGGATGAGATATTTTTTAACATATTGTTTTAAACTCTTGGGTATTATAATACCCAAGAGTACCCAATAATATGGTATTTCTTTTTTTCTCTTGTAAAATTTTACTTTTTTCTTCTCTTTGTTTATTGGATACGAAAAGTAAAGTAAGTGAAGTGAAGTAAATTAAAGAAAAGTAAAGTATAGGCAAAAAAGTCGAACTTACTTCGCACCATTGGTATTTTTCACTCTTCGGGTCAGATATCCTTGGTGTGTTGAAAATAACGACTATTTTGGTTCATTATATTATTTACATACTCTATTCAGATTATCGCTTATTATAGAAGATATGATTAAACTTATTGTTTCGAATAAATAAAGTTTATAAAAATAATGGTAAATTTTATCTACTTATAAGTTGCACTTTCAGTACATTCTTATAAAAGTGTGATTTTAATAGACCGGAACCTTATGTATCTAGGTATATCATATTATAGATTATAAATATTTTATTGCATGTTATTTTTTCTGTATTCCAGTTTGGGTTGATTAAATCAAATAAAGTTCATTAAAATTTTTCTCTGAGATTAGAATAGAATAGGTACATGAAAAAAAAAACATCGAATGGGGAAATCAGATCCCCTCATTTCCCCCTCCCTTGTGTACGCTCCAGGTGAAAATATTGTACGACGACCATTTTACCGAGCTCAAATTACTGCGACCAATTTACGCGTGACATTTCTGTACCTCTTTAATGGGAAAATACTTCGAAAAATAAAAAAAAAGAGGCACGTCTAGTATTACTATATTAGATTACGTAATTGCGTGCCTGTGATAAATCAATAACGCGGAAAATAATGCCAATGCAAATAAGTAATAATAATATTCACTAGTGTTTTCATACGAGTATATCGAATTTCCACTGTTTTTATGACGCTGAAATCGAGCGAATTGGGTATTTTTAAAAAACTTTTAAATTTTGAGTGGGGCGAAGAAGCTAGTGTTTTTATAATGATGTTTATTTTTTCTATTGTTTACACTTTTTCTTACAGAAATACTTATTCCAAAGATTCGACTAGAAACTTTTCGATTCACATTTCGCTCTTAGATAGTACTTTTGACAGGTCATTTTTGAAAATTTTCTATAGTTTTCATAAAATTTGAGAAAACTTCCCAAAATTCAACAAAAAAGCCTCCAAACTATCTTTTTTTAATTCAAATTTTATAAAAGTTTAAATATAGGTAGACAATAACATGAGACATATTTTGGTGCAGAAAAATTTTTTTTTAGAAATGAGTTGAGTAAAAAACGTAATTTTTTTTTTATTATGTTACAATAACAAACTTTACTATTTTTAAGTAAATTTGTCTTGAATAAACTGAAGATCTGCTCAGAACTATATAACTGAAGAAATTATTCATCATTCTTTTAAAATAACAATACGACATAGTACACAGTACTGTGTAGTATATAACGTAGTTATTATCTACAATAATATAATATAGTATAATATATTTATATCTTTAATAGGTACAGTGAACAGAACGATTATATTTTTCTATTTTTCACAATTTAAAGTAAAAAATCCTGACATACTTCGCACTATGGATATTATTCGTGCCTCGAGTTGGATACTCTTGGTGAGTGTGTTAAATTCTAAAGAAACGATAAATCATTTCTTCAATAAAACGATTCTGAGCGAAGTTCAGTTAATATACAATAGTAAATAGTTATGTAATAATAAGAATTATTATCACTGAGCGATCAAAATTTTATCAGAATAACAAAGTTAATTCATTTTTGTGTGAGTGAACTCTGATCTTACACATAAAACTGATATAGGTACTCGCATTTGACTTAAATGTTGAACTAAAAATTATTTTGTTACATACAACATTTACAAAAAACGAAAGATAATTTTTCATATATTCCCTTACGCCTAATGAATATTCCATAAATTATTTCGAATAATATTAAAATATAAAAGGCTGGACATACTTCGCACGATGGGTGTTCTTCGCACGACGGGTGGGATTCTCTTGACGGGTGTATTGAATTTTAAAGAAACGATAAATCATTTCTTCAATAAAACGATTCTGTACGAGGGAAGTTAATAATATAAAAAGTAAATGAGAAAAAAAAATGTTAGAAAAATGTCCAAAATTTTTTTTCACATTTTCAAAATTTTCTTGCACCAAAATCTTTCCTACATGATTTTCTATCAATGTTTAAATTTTCAATTAGTTCGGATCAAAAAATATTGGTTACCGAGTCGTTTTTGTCAAATTTAGGGTAGTTTTTTCCAAAAAAAAAAAAAAAATTGAAGAATTGAGAAATTCAAAAAATGACCATCTAGAGGCAAATCCGGTTTCAAAAGGTTGATGATCGAAACTTTTGGACAAACATTTCCATACAAAAAGTTGTACACAGAAAAAAAATAAATAAAAAATAAACATCATTGTAAAAACACTAGCTTCTCCACTTCATTCAGAATCTAAATTGTTTAAATGGTAAAGTTTGAACTCGATACTGTCACATCTAGCTATTTTGACGAGACCCACTATATGAGAACAGCGTAGAAAAACAGTTGAAATAGAATAGGTATTTTATATAATAAACGAAAATATTGAATTCTCAAAATAGAATAATTAGAAAAACTATTGATTCGCGGAGATTTTAGTTCACACCATCGTTTTCAGCGTCGAGAAATATATAATATGGCGAAAAAAATATTACCAATCTTTTTGGGTGTTTGTAAACTAGAAATATACCATTGTATTTGACTTTTTTTTAACCAAACTCTTGTAAAATGTTTAAGTATTCGTATGTAAAATAATTATATTGCGTCGAAATATTTGCAATGAAATTCTTCTCATAGGCACCAAGTTTCATAAAGATTCATAGAGAATTGGATCTAGTTGAACTTATTTTATGTAAGTTTAAGTGTGTAATTTTAGGTAAAACCGACAAATTACGTCTAATTGCTAACTTCAAACGGTTTTAGAGCAAAAAGTTGACTTAAAATATTTGAGATTTTTTAGACTAATTAGACATAATATATGAAATATATGAATGGGGTCATATTAAATTTTCAAGTCTTAATATCGAGAATTAAAGTTTTTATGAAATAAAAACTTACAAAAACGAGAATTACATATATTTTCAAAATGCTATACTTAATTCAAAATTGATCAAATGTTTTTGAAATTTCTATAAAGTATTTTCTTGATTATTTTTAGTAGTTGGAGAAAGTGTTGAGATTGTACCCATATTATTTTCGAAGCTATAGTGAAAAACAATTTTTAATTTTATGAAAATTCCGATTATAGCATATTTTACCGTTTTATTTATTTATTTATTTTTTTCATTTTTTTGTAAAATTTCCCTCGTTTTTAGAAAAGTGTTGAGAAATTTGATGGATGACCAGGAGACAAGTATTTCAATACGAAAATGTGTTCTTAAAAGAGAAAAAAGCGGACATACTTCGCACGATGGGTGTACTTCGCACGACAGGTGGTATTCTCTTGACGGGCGTATTATATTTTAAAGAAACGATAAATCATTTCTTCAGTAAAACGATTCTGAACGAAGG
>JAIPRM010004388.1:0-23105 GCA_025469315.1 Stegophylla sp. TES_Ste_2020 | reverse complement strand
CTCAATCCGTGCACACCTTAATCGTATCGTGGGATTCCCAACATAATTATATATAATTATGTAAACTTTATATTACTATTATATAGACTATGCCGATAATTTGACAAAGGGATTCGTGTTTCATATTAATAATAGTGACATAGTATTCAGTGTTTATAAAGGTTTACACACTATAAATATATATATATGTATAACACACTACGGTTTCAAATGTTCATGTACAGTGTACAGTATAGTTCGCACGTTCTATCCGTTTTATCTCGTTATCAGTATTCGAACAATACTGACCGTTTTTTTTTCTTTTTTATATAATTAACTTCCTTCGTTCAGAATCGTTTTACTGAAGAAATGATTTATCGTTTCTTTAAAATATAATACGCCCGTCAAGAGAATACCACCCGTCGTGCGAAGTATGTCCGGCTTTTTTTTTTTGTGAATACATTTTCGTATAGAAATACTTGTCCAAAAGTTTTGATCAGAAAATTTCTTGATAAGAATTTGCCTTTATATTAAGGTACTTCAAATATATTTCAAAGTGATAAAAGATTTATTTATTCAAAGTGTATAAAGATATTATTCAAAATTCTCATTATTTTTTTTTAAATTTGAAAAAAACCACCAAAACTTTGTTAAAAATGGCTTTTAAATTTTGTTTCTTAATCCAAACATTATACAATTTTAAATATATATTATAAATAGTATGAAAATTTTTTTGGTGAATGAAAATGTTGAATATATGAACAATTTTTTAAACAAAATTTTTGTTTTTAAAATGTTTTTCCAACACTTTTTTGTCAAATTTTTTTTTCTGTTGTTCCTAGTTGATACATTATTTTGTTATACCTAATTGTTAATTTAATGACTTTTAGTAAAATTGTCTTCAATAAATTGAATCGCGGCTCAGAATCGTTTTATTAAAAAAATTATTTATCCTTTCTCGAAAAATTAACTCATCTATAAATTCACACCTAACCTGAGGACAGGAAAGTACCCAAGGTGTCTGGTTTTTTAATAACACATGCCCCCACTCTGCACTCAGTAAGTGAGAAAGGTGAAAACCCATTAGTGATTCATATATAAAATACAGTGAATAGTAATAGTAATGTTATTATAAATAAAATTTGTTGAATCATTAATAATCACACTTCTATAAAAATAGGAACACTAACTACTAAAGTCCAGTCTTCTCCTTGCATTATCTGATTGCCATAAAGTTGTGTTGAAAAAAAGTTGGGGAAATTTTACATATTAATCCTTTAATTATAATGACATCATTTAATTTTTAGCCATGTGCAATGGTTAATTTAATAACAATAATATTTTATTACAAACAATTACCTCATAAACTATAATATATAATACAAAAATCATAAAATTTTTGGGAGCACTATCGACATTTTTGGAGCGGCTTAGCCTCTAAAGCCTCCCCCCTATTTGCGCCTAAGACTACTATAGCACTGACTTGGCCACAATTTAAAAGCAAGACATACTTTGCTCCTCGAATAGGAACCTCAGAGTAGATGTTAAATTTTAAAGAAACCGCAAATAATTTTTTAATAAAAATTGAAATTCTAAGCAGAACTTCAATTTATTATACAGGGCATTTATCATATATTAATACATGTATATTAAATGTATTTATCAAGTTTTTAACATATCCATTTTATTATTCATAAACATGATCATTTTTGCCATGTTTCGGAATATAAAGCTCTCATAAATAAAATAGCAGTTAAATCTAAAAATGATATCTATTATATTATTAATTATATAACTCAAAATAATATTTTATATAAACATTCAATCAGAACTGATAAATAAATATATTTCTATGGTCTTTAATTATACAATTTAATTCTTCAAACATATTTATATTCAATTTCAAATGATACAATAATATTAGAAAAACATACATATATTTATAAAAACTACAAGCTAATACACCATAAATAGTATATAAATGTGCTACAAATTTTATTTTTAATCTTATAAATTAACAAAATATCAAGAGATTAAGGTAAAAAAAATTTCAGACTTTTAAAATTGATTATATAAACAAGTCTTAAATGTGATTTGGACTTAGTATTACTTTCCAAGCAAAATGAATGTATTTGAAATGCTCATAATGTCATCTCACTCATATCTGTAAAATAAAATTAGTTTTATTAATAATTATATTATTAAAAAAATCATCCTCATTAAAAATGTGTTACCATAAAATTTTAAATAATATTTTACCATAAAATTTAAATAATTTTTGACAGTAATGTTAACCAATGAAGTAAAACTAGAGTGGAATGATGGACAAACACCGAGTACAGGAGGACTTATCAGTGAATGTTGAAAACATAATAGACATGAAGAAATCAGCATAATTATTCTAGGTATGTGACTTAATCTTATAAATAATATAAAAACATTTACTTCAATCAGCTCAATTTTTAATAGAAAATAATCACTGTTCAATAATAAGTTCTTCTGAGGACTGAGGTATGTACTGTACTCCTATTTTTAACGAATCTTGGTACACTATCAGCATCAACAAGTACTAAACAATTATTTTCCAAATTTAAAACTATAAAAGGATATATGAGAAATAACACTGACATAAGACTATTTGATATAGAAGAGTGCTCAGAATTAGCTGGACAAAATACATAAAAAAGTTTAGTAAAGATTTAGATGAACAAAATTTTTTTTGAAAATCTTAAAAACAAGAATATCTATGTTAATTAGACAAATAATGTACTAAAACACTCTACTTTGTAGAATAATAGGTACTAAAAAGTGGGAAAATAGCAGAGCGCACCTATACCATTGGACTACATTAGGAAATAGTAAGAGACAAGACACAAAACTGCATATTGTATTGTGAATTAAATAAGAAAATAAAGAAAAGTGATGAGTGAAAATTAATCTAAGACATCTTGATGTGATCGTTTTGGCATGGCTACTATGCCATAGGGACGTTTTGGTATGAGACAGCTTTGGCATATGAAGTACAAAATATAGTTATAATATAAAATTAATTTCTGTCATAGGTGTATGGCTGTTTTGGGCAAAATTTTAAAACTAATAATAATAATAATAATAATAAAAGAAAAAACATAATTGATATAAACAAAAATGGTTAGGGGTCAATTTAATAGAAAATATTTCAAATTTTAAAAATAAATATAATTAATATAAAATGTAATTAAATTTAGTAGCAATTTATATTTTGGGCTATCCCCCCTAAAAAACACATTATTTTGTGGTTGTTGCAATCCTATACAATTTTATAAACTCTTTTGTCAACAACACATAATATATCCTTCATGGACAATTATTTCTCGCCTGCAAATGATCTTTACTTCAGCATAGGTTGGTTCATCAGGTGTTTGGTAAATAAATTTTTGGTTGGTTTGGTCATACATTCTTATTTTACTAAACTTATGACCTATCCAAGATAGTTTTGCTCAACAAAAGTTAAGGGAAATTTTAGATTTGCAAAGCAGAGGTGTCGATGACTGTAGCTAGTTGATCAAACAGCTGATAAATTAATCAACAAGACATATTTTTTTTATCTGCACCAATCCAAGGAGGTTTTACACAACAATTGGAAAGATATGCGGTAGTAGCATCACCTAAAAAGTACCCATTTTTTTATTTAAAATACTTCTCACTTATTAAAATTATATGTTGACAAAATGATGTAAGGGATGCAACTACATGTGATTCCAATACTTCGGCAGCTTCTTCGACAATAACTGAAAATTTTAAAATAATGAACAAATTGTTTAGGTAAATTTATTCCACCAAACTAATTAATCACAAATCTTTTCACTATAATAAAATGTATACACAGTAAAACTTGCTGAAATGTTTATACAAAATTTTATAAGAAAAAAATATACTTTAATAGATTTATAATTATTAATAATATTTAAAATTTCTCGTCTCCAAAATGACAGGTTACAACAGGAAAGTCAAACATGCAGTTTTTAATACTTTATATACTTTGAGTTTGACTTTATGAAATTCTAATGTAAGTAGACAATAAGAAGGATATTTAGATGAAAAAAAATGTAAAATGTAATTTTTTTTTTGTTATATTTTCAAAACCTTTTTTTCATCAAAAATATAGTTTTTCTTGTTCTCAGTTTTATTTTTTTTTAAGTAAAATTGTCTTAAATAAACTGAAGCATCACTCAGATTCATTTTATTGAAGAACTGATTTATCGTTTCTTTAAAATTTAACGCACTCATCAAGTTGAAGTCCCACCCGAGGAGCAAATAATTCCTATAGTGTGAAATTTGACTACACAGCTTTTTTCGACAACATTATTTTTTCGAGAGTCATTTTTTATTTTTTTTATTAAATGATTATTTTTACTTAATTTATTTTATAGAACTACAATACTATTTAAAATCAATTTTTTTCAGTTTGATTTTCTTTTAGTTTGATGTAGTTGATTAGTTAGGGGATGTTTTAATGCCTTATACCACTAGCAATATTATAGAAAACACAGACATCTTATTTGATAAAATCAGTCCATCAATTTAAACAGTAAGTGTAAAAATACATACATACATTTTTGTAAAATAGGGGATGGAATAAGTTTTTGGTTTCAAACATATTCAATCCATATAGAACAGTGTCCATAGTATGGAATTACAATTCAAGTAGCTTAATTTTTTTTTAGATTCTGAGTGAAGTGAAGGAACTAGTGTTTTTACAATGATATTTATTATTTTTTTTTTCTCTCTATGAACACTTTTTTATGGAAATACTTTTCCAAAAGTCTCAACCAGCAACTTTTAGAAACTGAGTTTGCCTCTAGATGGTACTTAAGAGAGGTAATTTTTCGAAATTTTCAATTATTTTTCTAAAATTTAGGAAAACTATACAAAATTTGACAAAAAACTCTTAATCCAGGGGTCGGCAAGTAATTTCTGTTGGAGTCCGGAAGAATAAAATAATAAATAAACGAGGTCCAGAAAAAAATGATCATTATATTTTTATAATTTTATAATTATATTTTTAGTAAAATAATGACTAACACATTTTCCTGTTATTACGATTAAAAATATACAATAATAAATATATTATACGATTACAGAGCTATTGATGTCGGAAAATGATGAGTCAGTAAATGATCTGGGTATATTGTTTGAATTTTAATGATCATCTTGACAAAATTTCTTGTAAAGCATTGAAAATGTTAGGATTCATACATAGAATATCGGTTGATTTTAAACTATCTAATTCTTTAAAAGTTCTTTATTGTTCATTTGTTCGTTCCATACTAGAATATGGTATTGTCATTTGGAGCCCAATCTTCATAAAGGGTATCTATCAATTGGAACGAATTCAGCGTAAATTTTTAAAGTATGCATCATTCAGACTTTCAATTGATTGTTCACTACATGACTACTATCCAGTACTTCATCACCTCCACTTGGCCACTTTGGCGGATAGACGAATAGAAGCCAATCTAACATTTGTATCCAAACTTATTGATGGTCAAATCGATTCACCTGTCCTGTTAAATAAACTGAACTTTAGAATCCTTCTTTTCAATTCTCGTAGTGTTTTTCCGTTCCATGTTCCTTTTTGTTCAGTGAATTATTTTTTCAATAGTCCTTTGGTTCGAATGATGAGGATAGCGAATGAGGATCCATCATTTCTATCTGGGGGCTGGACACAAATCATACCTTGTTCTTTAGTGTTTTATTAAATTATTATAATTAATTTTAAATTTTATATTTATATTAATATTATACTGTTGTTACTTTTAAGATTATTATCTATAATTATATTGGGCAAGTCCCGTTTTTTCAATAAATAAATAAATAGTTTTCTCCTTATTTTATTCTATTTTTAAAATACAATATTTTGGATTATTTAAATATTAAAAACCTACTATTTCTTTGGTACTCAGTGCTGTTAGTGTGGCGCAGTTGTTAACGCATCAGTGTTAAAATACGATGGTAACGGATTCAGATCTTTCTCAGTAATAAACTATAAAATATTTTGCAATTTTTTACTGTGACTGACTATATTATGTTCTATGATAAACATTAATACAAATTATGTTGTAGTGCATAAATGTTGATTTATGATAATAATTAGTTGTTTTATTTTATTTTATTAAGATGTTTATATATTATTATAATTTAAAATTATTTCTGGAATATTCATTAGGTGTATGTGAATATATGAAAATCAATTTTTCTTTTTCGTAAATGTTGTATGTGGCAAAATAATTTATATTTAAACTTCCAAGTTCAATTCTTCAAAACTGATAATTATTTTTGTGTATTAGTTGAAGCTCTGCTTAGAATCGTTTTATTGAAGAAATGTTTTATCGTTTCTTTAAAATTCAATACACCCGTCAAGAGTATCCCACTGGAGGTGCGAAGAATACCAGTCATTCGAAGAACACACTTTACTATTGGAGAGTTTTTGTTATGTTTAGATTTACTTCGTGCTTAGTACAAGTGCTTTTACATTATACAAACGACAATATACACACATATGAAGTATTATATTCGTACATAATTTCAAATTATCAAAGAAACAATCCCATATATTTTAAATAATGATATGCATTACTGCTATAATAATTTCAATTTCATTTTTTAACTCAATTTTCTGTGAACATTATTCCATACGAAAATACTTGTCTAAAAGTCTCGACTAACAACTTTATGAGACTGGATTTGTCTTTTGATGGTACTTGAGAGATGTGATTTTTTGAATTTCTCAAATTCTCAATTTTTCGGCAGAGAATCTACCCAAAATTTAACAAAAAAAATTGAGAAATTTTCTTTTTTTTAATCCAAATTTTATGAAAATTGTAACATTGATAGACAATAACATGAAAAACATTTTGACGCAAGAAAATTTTGAAAATATGAAAAAACAATTTTGGACATTTTTTCTAACACTTTTCTTACTTATTTTTTTCTTTTCTTTATTTACTAGACAAAAAAAGTGTGTACTTCGCACTTTAGGATGCTCTTCATTCCTCAGGTCAGATAATTTTGGTAGGTGTGTAGAATTTTATATCAATAAGACAATTCTGAATGAAGGAAGTTAATAATAGGTATAAAAAACAATAATATTTATCATTTTTACTTTTTTTATCTAATAAATAAAGAAAAGAGAAGAAAATTTAATGAGAAAAGTAAGTGCCGTCCCAAGGGCAGGGTAACCAGAGCATTTGCCTAGGGCCTCGCATACATCCTATAATATTTGTATGGTACATTCTATAATATTTGTAAGATAAAAAATCTTTCCAACCATTTTACTAACAACTTATATTTTAAATTACAAATTTTATTTACAAATTAAATAACATTTGTACAACTGGCTATAAATATGGGCATAATGGCAACATATTATAATTATTTTGAATTAGCTAATATATATTTATAAAAGGTTAATTAAGTTAAGTTCAAAATGAGTAGGTGATACTCGAATATAAAAAGACTGAAAACCGTAAGTATACCATTAAATTTCAATGTAATATTGTAAATTCAGGGGCCTTGAATCATAATGATGCACAGGGTCTCGCAAAACCTGGTACGACACTGAGAAATTTTTTTTTTCATATTTTCAAAATTTTCTTACACTAAAATGTTTCTCATATATCTCTACCTATGTTTAAATTTTCATAAAGTTTGGATCAAAAAATGATGGTTTCCGAGTCTTTTTTGTAGTAGTTTTTCCAAAAAAAAAACGAAAATTGAAAAATGACCTCTTAAGGTAAAAACTACAGGCAAATCCAATTTCAAAAAGTTGCTCATCGAAACTTTTGGACAAGTAGATCTATACGAAAAAGTGTTTACAGAAAAAAAAACATCATTGTAAAAACACTAGATTCTTCATTTCGTTCAGAATCTAAAATGTAGGGTGATTTTGTTTTTTATTAAATATTTTAGTCTATAAATATAGACTATATATATATAATTTATAGTTATCATATACGTTGAATATTTACTCCCCCCTAACTAACAAAGTTAGAGGGCATGGGTAGACCATATAGATTATTTTTAATTCTCTCATTGAGGCAAAATGTTTTTGTCCCCGAGCGACAGTTTAGGTTAATGCAGGACTGAAAATAGCATATTCTATTATTACTGAGAATATAAATCACGTTTATTTTTTATAGTTTCATGTAATTGATACTTTTTAATTCATAAACTTAACTGTGGATGATTTCAATTTTATCTAAAATTAAAAAACATAGTAAAATAATTCAGTTATTATTATGTGAATACATGACAGCATTTGTTACTTCTAAATAAATATACTTATTTGTTAACTATTAATATTTTGTTTTTTTAAATAAACATTTTTTACATAAAAATTAGATAACAATTAATATCCTATGTATTATATACACTAATTACAATCATAACTAAAATAAAATACTTAGTCAATTTTTATAGAAAATGATGCACCACAAGAACATCCGTCTTGTGCTTTTGGATTTCCCATTAATTTAAAAGCAGCTCTGATTAATTGTTGTTCATAGTCCACTGTTGATCCTCTAACACAATCTAAGGAAGTTGTGTCCACCACAATTTTAACACCTTGTTTCTCAAATATACAATCATCTTTATCAATAGTTGTGTCCAGTTCAAACTTGTACTGAAATCCAGAACACCCACCACTCTCAACACTAAGACGGAGAAATTCATCTTTGTCACAAATTTCTTGAAGACGTTTTATGCAATTTTCAGTTACCTTTAAATCATCTTCAGCAAGTTTTGTGGAGTAAGTTCTTATAGGCCATGGATGTATTATTAATTGAATACACTTTTGAATGTTTCTAGCTAAAAATAAAGAAAAAGTCATTTTATATTTTATCACAAGGAATAAAGATTTTATTGTATATACTAAATAATTTGATTCAAACTAAACAGTTAAGTATTTATTAATACAGTTATCATTTATATGCTATATTTTTTATATTATAGATAAGGCTATCAATTGTTAACAGATGTCATAAAACCACAGTTTTTCTGTGATAAAACCATAATTTAATCAATAATCAATAATAATTTATAAATCCACCCAAGGTATAGATCCACCTTGTTAATTGTTATTAAGGGTAGGGTATTTTAATATAAAAAGGTACTAGTAAATATAGTTAAGATCAGGGCTATAGATACCTGTATATTATACATTTTACTATTTAAGTCAGGCCATTTTCAAATATTCAATACTAAGTATCATAAATACCTAACACCTAAGATTTTTTGTACTTGAAATTAAATTAGAAACGATAGATACTTATTTTTCATTTTAGTATAAATATTGAAAAAAATCCGAACTAGGGTACACTCTTGGTGGATGTATCGCTTTTTAAATAAACAATTAATCATATTCAGTAAGACGATTCTAAAAGATGCTTTAGTTTGTTATTCAGGATAATTTTATTAAAAATTATAGTTTCGTTACATATACCCAACTATAAAATATTATAGTTCGTTCCACAAAAAAAAAAAGTGAACAAATGTATTTAAAAACTACAAATTTATCTACCTAAAATATTGTTTACAAGAAAAAAGCAATTTTTGAATAGGAAAAGATTCATAATGATCAACTTTATTAATCTTTTTTATGATCATTTAATCGTTTTAGTTAAATTTTATGTAGTTTTTCCAAAATCTTGTAAAAACTAATTAAAAATTTGAAAAATTACCTCTTTTAAATATCATTTTATAGCAACTTTTGATTTGTTAATAAGTTACGAATCAGGATAAGGAAAAATGATAATCATCATTGTAAAATCACTAGCTTCTCCATTCAATTGAGAATCTAAAATACAACATAGTTTTGATTTATAATCAATTGAAGGCATAAAATAGGTATTAATGGATAACTTGATTTATTTAGATCAAGGATTAAATTGATAGCTTTTGATGTATCAATTATGTTAGATTCTTCTTTTCATTTTCAAGTCATTGAGAAGTTGTTTAAAATCAAGGGGATGCAAATGCATACCCTGCTCCTCCCAAATGGTGCCCCTACTCCCAACCCTCTAAACAGAAAATATTTTATTTTACTTTAAAAGAGAATGTAATTGTTTACCCTCACATATTTGTTTCATTTTCTTTCCTATACACATTTCAGAAATTTTGTGTTTTGGGTTTACCCTCCACTAAACCACTGAATAAATCTATTATCTGGTTTGTGGTTGACCCAAAGAGTTAGAAAAAAATGGAACATACTAACAGAGTTGCTATCTTTCTCTTTGGAATTAATCATCATTATATTTATAGTATCAAAGCTAAATACTTATATATTTAGCCATATTCTTAAATAATATGCATTTGGAATATTATCTTTAGAATTATAAATTGTCATTACTCATCATACAAGTATTTCATGGAATCAACTGGCATTCACTTAATAGTAAATAAATATTCTAATTAGTAGATAATAATTATTTTAACATCATAAACTTGCTTTTCTTGTGAACTACATATTTATCATCTGGTACTTTGCATTTTCTTTGGTATCTTTATTTACACTTGAGAATCAGTGAACCATGAATTAACCAGTTTAAGTTGGAGAATCTAAATAACTTGAAGAATTACTCTTTACTATGTAACCTTTAATCTTCATAGTCAATGAATTATATAGTTTCAGATCTAACTTTAGAGTAAATAGTTAATAAGTATTCAGGGGGGTGGCTGAGGGGGCTGCAGCCCCTCCCGAAATTTCAGGAAATCTTAAATTATTATATAATTAATTATAAATATAAAATATGGGATATGGTAGGTAGCTGGTAGTTGTTGAAAAAAGTAGAAGATATAATTTAAAATTATTCATACATTTTAATAAGTACTTAATATAATTGTATAAGTACACAATTCATCGTCTTAGTCTTTTTATTATTTATTCTGTGTTGTTTTCAACAACAGGCGAATACAAATGCTATGAACAAGAGGGGAAATTTTAAGTAAACAAGCAAAATATAAAAAGAAAAGGTCATATGATCATATAAAATACATTTTTAGATTTTGGTTGTAATTCCTATTCAAATCCAGACTATTTTAACGTTTATGGTACAAATTACAATTAACTGGTGACTATAATGAGAAAAAAAACAAACAAAAAAAAGGGGGGTCATATATTTTTATCATTTCTTTTTGAGAGCAAATCAATTTTTGTGAACGGGGAGGTGGAAGGCGAATGTCCTTGTATCCGTCACTAGTATCTTGAACCATAGGCGCAATTAAGGAGGATTTAGGAGGTTCAGCCATCCTTAAAAAATCACTCAGATCTTCCCCTCAACATTTTTTTGAAAATTGCTGAAGGTTGACACGTTTAAGCATCTTAACTGTTAAGCCTTTGGACAACTAAATCAATCAAATAAACATGTTAGTCCCTATGAAATTAGTCCTAATTGCACTATAATGTATTCAACTGATCAGCCCTCCCCGAAAAAAATTCCTGGCTAAGCCACTGTAAGTATTATTCAAAATAATTCGTTATTCAAAATAATAACTAATTAGGCAAAACAATTTATTTATCAAAAATCTTTATTTACATAACAATATAAACAAATAACATTTGAACCCTTCAAGTCATCCTACAAGCAGTACTCTAGCTAAATACACCAGTATAATCCCTGGCTTGCACAGCACAGGTGGCCTAACATATATTTTACAATATGTTATCTCGGTGCATTCACTTTACCAACCTATAGTACTACACAATAATTGATAATATTTAATTACAAAATATGGTTGACACATACAGCCATACTTCATGTAAATGTTAAGTAAATTAATCTTCAATACATTTTTATTGTAAATCACAGCTAAAATTCTTACATGTTTACAAAACATTTATTTCCGTAGAAAGTACAAATAAAAAAAAAATGTTAGGTAAAGTTAGACAAGAAAGGACATACTTTGCCGCACCATGGGCATAGGCATAACTTGGACTATTTTTTAGTGGGGGCAAAATTTTTTTTTCAAATCTCTATAGACACATATTCATTTCCTTATTTTAATTTACTGTTTTCCATATTTTAATTAAATTTTTATTTTTCTATAAAATTATTTCATTACATTTTCTACCTTTTTCATTAGACTCATTCTGAACAAAAATTTTCTAATATATGTTTACTATAAGTTTATAGCTAACAACAATGATTAAATTGAGGATTATATAATTATTATTATTTTTTACCATAATAAATATTTATACTTATATAAAAATTAAAAATACATTTTATAGTAATCAACTTTTATTAAACATTAAAGTTAAAACTATTGCATCTTATTATGTAATAAGACAAGAACGGGATCTGGAGCAGAGTTCCAACTAAGATGTGCCTAGTATCTTTATAATACATAATTTTATTATTATTTTACAATAAAATTGCTAATTAGCAATATTTATAACAATTAAATAATAGTATAAATCAGTTGGTGCAGTGTGATGTCCCCGTGGGGGCAGCTTTCCCCTTTCGCTCCCATCAAGTTACGCCTATGACCATGAGTATTCATCGCTCCTCAGGTCAGATACTGTTGATGGGTATGTTGAATTTTAAAGAAACGATAAATAATTTCTTCAATAATACGATTCTGAGCAAAGGATGTAAATAATAAAAAGAACAATAATAGTCATTTTTAACACACCCACCAAGAGTATCTGACCCGAGGAGCGAAAAATGTCCATGGTGCGAAGTATGTCTAGCTTCCTTGTCTATATCTAACTTTACTTATCTTTGATTTGATTTACTTCACTTACTTTTGATATACTTTAATTTTATTTTATCTAATAAATAATAAAAAGGAAAAAACAGACAATTTTATAAAAAATTAAAGTGTGAGAAAAAAATTTCCGAATTTTTTTTAGATCACCAAAATTTTCTAACGTGCCAATATTTCTCATATTATTGTCTAATCTATATTTAAATTTTTATGAAGTTTGGATTTTAAAAAAAGATAGTTTTACTGTCCTTTTTTGTAAAATTTCAAGTAGTTTTTCTCAAATTTTGAGAAACCAATTGAGAATTTCAATAAATAACCTCTCTAAAATACCATCAAGAGGAAAATCCATTTTCAAAAAATTGCTGTATGCAAACATGCACACATACAAAAGCAAAAAATATCACAGTAAAAATAATTGCTTCTTCGCTACGCTCAAAAAAAAAAAAAAAATATACTTAAGCATACCTATACAATTTTTTTTCTACACATGTTATAACAACACTGATACCTATTACAAAAATTATTTTCTTCCCTTAATTTTAATGTTTATAATGTTATTTAGCTTATCAGTAACTATTTTTAAATTAGAAATGTATTTAATTCTCCACACAGTTAAATTATTATATATTTTGAATTAATTAAATAGATAAAAATAAAGAAAAAAAAAAGCTTTCAATATTCAGATTATAACATAAGAATAATATTAATAAATATGGTTGAAGAATTGATTTGAGCAACAATTTAAAATATTCGTTCTATGCATTACCATAACTTTTTTGTTCCAACCATGTATGAAGTAGCTCTTCACTATTATCATACCCGTGACTAGCAATAACGTAATTATAATCATTTACAGTATAATGTTTCTTATAAAAATATATGTGATCACAGTTAAGAGGTTTGATATTTAATTTTTTTGCTAATAATCCTAAATATATATCATCAAAACGAAACAGTTGCGTATAAAAACTTCCATAATGAAATTTGATTAAAGCTGCATGGGATAACACATAAGCACCGCCTGTGACATATGGAGGCCACATATCATATGGATACTCAGAAAGAGAAACATACCTATTAAAACAATACAATATTTAATTACAAACTAAAAAATTTCATAAAAATAATTGTATGAATTGTCATACCATTTACTTGTTTGATGTCTCAGTGGTGAAGTATTAAAGACATATCCAGTAAATAACACATTATCAGATGATAAGTTATGCTTTAAATGTTTTCTTTCTACTTCTTTGCTTAAAAATTCTGGATATTTAGTTGGGTTTTGTAAATAACTCAGTAAATTTTTAATAGAAACATACATATCATCATCTGAGAAAAAATAGAATCTAGAATTATTGCAATGTGTTGAAGCCCATTTTATAGCACTTAAAGTCTTGATAGTGTTATTGTAATATTCATCAATAAAATCATACTGAATAATATCTCCATATTTTTCATGTTCTTCTTGTAATTGTTTTTGTAAGTCTATGTTATATGACTTTCCGAGTACAAAAACTGTTCTTGTAGGCATTTCTGAGAATTTATTTTCTAAGCCCCATGTTTGTCGAATAATTTTCCGTCTATTAAAATACTGCAATGATGATTTAACTAATATTAGTAAATCTAAATTCATATTGCATTTATTATTTGATAACAGTAGATCATATTCAATTGAATTAATTTTAATGCATGGGGGTTGATCAGATTTACCCAATTGTAAATTCAATATACATTTTGAAATATTAGTTTCCAATGGATATATAAAATGAGCTTGATAGTCTAACTCCAATAAATGAGTAAAAACTCCAAAATAATACATTAGCCATAGTAAAATTATTATAAGATACTTCAAGTATTTTTTAATGTAAAATAAATTGTACACAGAACTGGTCAAATTTTGTAAAAACATTTTTCAGTTCTCAACAACTTGGTCATATTAAGAAATAATTAAAAACAATTTTATTTTAGTTACAAATAATAAGGAAATGACATGAGGAAAAGTCACATATTAGATAATATAAACGTCTTATCAGCGGTCATCAAATGTAATGAAAATAATTATTGAGGCCGTTTATTTACAATGTGATAGGATGATACCACGATTAAAGATATTATACTGATTAGTGGTTACACCATAGAGCACAGATATATACAATAAACTATAATAGATAGCTAACTATGATAAGGCGTGAAGTTACCATCCGCCGTTTAAAAAAAATTTAAATGATAATAAATAATTAAAAAATTTGCACCAATACTTGTACAATGTTGGTAATTTGCATTATTAGCATTAACCATTATATAGATTACCATTATATACGTTTACTATTGTATTTTTCAATAATTTAATTGTTAATTTGTCAGTTATTATAAATTATGCCTAACAAGTGTTGCACTTATGGTTGTTGTAATCGAGGTAGCCGGGATAATAACATAAAGTTATTCAGATAAAACGGATAATATTTTTTATAATTTATCTTATTTAACTTAATATCATGTGTTCAAGATTTCCGGATGATGAATATAGAAAAAGAGAATGGTTGGATCTTATTCAAAGGGAAAATTTCACTGTTACGAAGTCAAGTAGACTCTGCAGTGCTCATTTTAGGTCATCAGAGTTTGTTGAAGCTCCTGGAAAACTAATATTAAAAAATAATGCCAAACCAAGTATTTTAGGAAAAAAATAATTGGCACTGTTCTCTTTCCTAGTAGCAACAATAAAACTGATCATAATTATAGTCGACCAAGTATATAATTGTTATTACATAAATACTAAATTTTTAAAGTAAATGTAATTTTATTCTTACATCTATATTATTCAATGAAAAATTAACTATTAATAACTTATCAGAGAATAATAGTCCTGAAAGATCAAATTTAGTAGCAGGTGCAAAAGTGGTATCAGAAAATATAGTCGATGAACCATGTGATTTGTCATTTAGATCTAGTATATTTAATATTTGAATAGTTTTTTTATTATTTCATCAAGCCTAACCTGAATATTAGAGTGGTTAAAAACAAAACCCTAATTAACAAAAAAATTATGAAATATTATTTACAGATAGTAATCTTTCACCACATACTCCACAATACACACCTTCACTTAAAAATAAACGTAAGAGAAAATTAATCCAATCCCCACTTAAAAGTAGCCTCAGAAAAAAGGTAAAAGTTTTACAACAAAAAGTTCGGAGACAAAATTCTAAAATAATTACTCTGGAGGTATAACATCAATAATAACAATTGTAAATTAGCATGGTTATTTTATTAAAATTAATAGTTTTTCTTTGTCTGTTGTAATATCTGTCTACTGTTTTAATCTTATATGTTGGGCTATTTAGTTTTATTGGACTAAATGTTAAATGTATTGTGTTACTGTTTCTCAAAAAAAAAAATGTAGTACATTTTTAATTTTATTTAAGGCCAGTTTTTTAGAGTTGATAGTTGAAAACCTTGAACATCTTACATAGAAAATTAAGATGCAAAAAAAGGAAAAAAAAATTGGCAAGTTAGTTACCTCATAATAATATGTTATGGAAGTATTTTATAATGTTTAGAATAAAATAAGTATTGTGAATATGCTTTGTTTGAAACTTAAAAAGTTACTTTTTTATAAAAAAAATTGTTCACAACTTCTTTTTCAGCTTTTATAAATGGCCCATCACTGCTCCACAGCTACTTTCATTGCTCTCTATCATTTGCCAATTCCTCCGGGTTATCAATCCCAAGTATGCGGAAATTCAGGCTGGGTTCATTTCTCCACATTTTCTTCAGTCTGCCATACTTAAATAGTAGAATACTACTGCATATGAACTTCATACTATAAAGTATGAACAAGTGTCAAAATAAATATAGAAATGAAGATTGAATGGGGAATAGTAATTTTATTAATATAAAGGTCTAAAATTAAGTAAGTAAAGCCCGCCAGGATTTTATTTGAGCACAACTCAACAAAGAAAATATATTATCATATTCACTATACCAGGTAGGACATCAGAATTTATATTCTATTTTTTAGTTCACTAATAAGTTAAATAAAACCATTTTTTTAAAAACACTATTAGTTTTTTTAAAACTAAATGTGGTGGCCTGGGCTGTGGTTAATAGGACATGTGCCCCCGTGAAAGGGGCTAATATAATAATTTGCAACACTATCATTCAGAAAACTGATTATAATATGAACCTCACACCGTTGTATCATCCACATTGCGCATAACACAATTATTTGACTTTTTATAATATTTTCTTCTTTTTATGTACTGAAAGAAGTATTAAACTAACTTAAAAAGTTTAAAAAAATTTAAATAATTTGGACTGTTTTAAAAAATGTAAATCATAGTTTTCCAAAATGGGTATTTGCTAAATTTTAGTAATTAAATTAATAAACCCAAAATTTTATCATCAATTAAAAACTCTAATTTTGTGTATAAACTAGGTATTATCACAAAATAATAATAATCATAATATATTAATATACATAACCATGTGCTCAGAATTTTTCTTTACGTATTTTGGGATACACTAATTTAAAATTGAAATTCAAGATAAAGACTAGACAAATGAAGGTAGAAACTAGATTTAAGTATCATTAAATTTGTTATTTTTTTCTTGAAAAGTGGAACATTTTGTTATACTGAGAAGTATTTAGTCACCATTTAAATGATTAAAACATAATAGTACGTAGGTGTGTGTACTATGGTGCTGCTGTTTTTGGCATAATAGTACATCGGTGGCAGTGATAGGGTTAAAAAGAAAAAAAGAAATACAAAAGAATGATACTCTTTAAGAATGTAGAGCATCCTGAAAATTCACATTGACCTCAGCAATATTAAAACAGTACATATTATATTTAATGATTTGGTACTTCATTGAAGATGCCCGTTCCCTATTTGCTCCCCACCATACATCCAAAAATATTAATATGACAAAGTATGCTAGAATAACATATTACAAACAAATTATTAAAAAAAGTTTATTTTTAGTTAAAATTCACTTATACAAATTAATTTTTTCTATTTTATATAAATTGTTTACAGGTTCATCTCTTATTTTCCTATTTATGTTTTTATTTTTTATAATTTGTAATGTATGGTTTACATTATTTACAGCTTCCACATATTCACATTTATGATTTATATCTTCTTTCACTTTAATGATAAATTCCAAAACATTAGGATCGTTTGATAGCAATATTTGTTGATATGAACAATCAATCATTAATGTCATCCAATCAATTAATCTTTCATTAACCAGATTTTCCTTCATAAGTGAATATAAAGTATTTAAAACTTTCAGCATATATTCAAAAGGTAGTTGCCCACGCAAACAGGCTGGTTTATTCAAAGGTGGATATGCAAATAATTTTCTCAAAAGATTTGAGTGTTTAACTGTGTTTAAACTGCAATATGACAATATTTCAACTAAAGAAGAATCACTGATATCATTATTTTCTATCAGTAACTGAATTAAAGATTTATCATTTTTGTTTTTTATATGGTCACTGATGGTAATTTCATTAAATCTGAAAAATAGGAATTAATTAATAATTTTACCATTAAAACATAGCTAGATGCTTACTTTGATTGAGATAATGCAGAGATCAAAATATTTTTATCATTACATTTTTCTTTTGCATTAGTATCCCATTCAAATGCTTTATATTCATCATTTTTTTTAATTAAATTATTATCCATTAACAGTGATAAGTTATTTCTTTCACATGTAAAAGGAATCACAGCCAAGTTTTGTCCAGTAACTAATAGTAAATGATTTCCAAAACACCATACATTTGGAGGGTTTGTATAGTTTTTAAAATGTTGTACAGCCACTACCATATTATAATGAAAGTTATAAATTACTAAAGCAGCTCCTACAAAATACAAAAAATAAACAAAAACTTTACTTGAAACATAATATTGCTTTTTAGAAGATTTTAATCTATATCAGGGTTTACCAAATTTTTTCCTTTTCAGATCCCTTGGAGATAGAAAAAATTATCGATTAAAAACAATTATAAATAATATTTATTATATTATATATTATATATTATATTATATTATTTATTTTCTTAACTAAATGTTTCAAACTAATATGTTAAATTTTCATTTTGAGACATCCTCCTGTATATGTTCGGACCTCTTGGGATCTATAGACTATAATTTAGGAAACACTAATCTACATAATACGTATGACATGTAATAAGTGACCAATAATTTTAAATTATAAAATATTTAATTAAAATGGATTAACAAAGTGGAAGAAGAGAATAGAATGTAAAAACAATGGTAGATTAAAATCTCCTAACATTAATTTTACTTCACTTAAATAAAATAAACAAATAATTTTTATTTAAAAATATTATTTATGGTATTTAATTGAAATGTACACATACCATCACCTATTGGTTCTGCTCCATAAATACCAATACAATCTGCACTAAGTTGAATTATATTAACATGTTTATTCAAATTAACTAAAGTAATTTCTGTTAATTGTTTTCCAGGAAAATCATTGCAATTAGACTCAGCATATAACTCATTAGAATATAAGAATCCATTAGACCCTAAAAATTTACATTAAATATTTTTATATTTCACAATTTAATAAATAAAAGTATAATAATATAATACATGTATAAATTGCATGCATATGCCTATATGTCATTAAAGTACTTACAAAATGTTAAAACACTAAGTGAATTAGAATTTTCTCGTAAACAGTATCCAAGTAATTTGTCAATTTTATTTTTGAAAGATATTTGTAAATTTATTGGCAAAAATGTATCTTCCAATGGCACAGTGCGTAAAGTTTTGTTACTCTAAAATTAAAATTTTAAAGAATTTTTAATGTGTAAATTAATATTTTAAGTAATATTTATAAAACATAGTTAAATAATTATAAATTCAATTTACCTCGCTATCAACAGACACAATGATGCAAATAGCTTTTGTCCTAAATATACATAATTTAGCCAACTCAATAGTTTCACTATCATTAATGACAGCAACTCTGATTTTTTTCCTATTACTAATTGCTTCTTTTAAACACTCACAATGTCCGTTGTCAAAAACTGCAACTGCTCCTTTATAATCCAACCTAGTTAAAAGTTTTATAATTTTGGCAGTGAACTGTTAAAAAAATAATTATTATTATCTTAAACTGCATATATATGTACTACTCATAATTTAATACATTTAATGATGATTACATATAACATAAACTAACCAATTACTTAGGTGAATGTGATATATTTATATATTACTCTAACCAACCAATATGTGTAATTGTCAGCATATACCTGAGTTGAACACTTTCACAGAGGATGCACAACTACTTACTACTAATGTATAACTTCTTAGTCAACGAAAAAAAAAAACAGAATTATCTTTTACCTAAAGGTTTGCACACACTGCTACACTGCTACAGTTGCAGTAGTGGTAACGAATATAATGAACTAAAATTAATTAAATTAAAATAGGTACCTATATTTTTAATCTTTAAAAAGTAAAAAGGCTGGACATAATTCGCACTATAGATATTCTTCGCTTCTCGAGTCAGATACTCTTGGTGAGCGAGTATAATTTTAAAATGATAAATCATATTTTCAATAAAACAATTTTGAAAGAAGGAAGTTATAAAGAACAATAAAAGTCATCATTTTTAACATACCCACCAAGAGTATCTGACCAATAGAGAGAAGAATATCAGTGATGCAATGTATATCCAGCTTTCTGGTCTATACTTTACTTTACTTTAGCATTATTTTATCTAACAAATAAAGAAAAAGAAAAAGTGTGTACTTTGCTCGTCGGGATGTTCTTCGCACATCGGGTGAGATACTCTTGGCGGGTGTGTTGAATTTTAAAGAAATGATAAATCATTTCTTTAATAAAACGATTCTGAATAGAGTTTCAACTCATACACAATAATAATTATCAGCTTCGAAAAATTGAACATAAATGGTGAACTATCAATTATTTTGTTACACACAACATTTACGAAAAACAAAAATCGATTTTCATTTATTCACAAACATCTAAAGCAGAGGTATTCAAACTGTGCGTCGCGGCTCCCAGCGGCGTCGCGAGTGTTAGTCAAGGGAGCCACACAGCACAAAAATAGGAAGTATTAAATAGTAGTATTTTTTTGCCTGACCCAAACACGTTTAACCATAAAAATAAATTTAGTCAACGCAGTAAAGTTTGAATTAAACACAGAACAATTAATCTCGAAATAAAGTTATACCACAATATATTAAACCTACTATTTCACACAAATTCATTTATAATTTCATCTGGATTTGTTATTAACTCTACACAATTTATCTATTTCGTTTAATAGAAGAATAGGGTTATAAACGCGTTTTTCGATCATGGTTATTTTGTTGCAGGTTTTAAGCTCTTTTAATTGTTGAAAACTATTTCTAGAATTTCCAGCATTGTAGCTAGAATAATTGAAATTCTCACATGCTTGTCGTTATGAGAATTTATGATTTTCGTAGAATTTTTATTTTGTTTTCAGCATTTTTCTCAAATCAGATTGTGCTCTCCGCTTATCAATGAAATGTTATATATTTTTTGAATATTTTAACTAGAATGACAATAGACCCATTTTCAGGATCTTCTAGATATGCGCGCCTGCTGTCAGAAAATTTTGTATAATTTGGCATGTAAATATTATTGTTTTGTGGAGGACATTTGTTGATCATTTTTCTTTTGATTATTAAATATCCTGATTTAGATAAAAGAACAAAGAAATAAAAATGTTTTCTTTATGGAAAAATGAGCCGCCAAGATGTTGCTAAGAGACAAAGGAGCCGTGGGTTGAAAAAGTTTGAATACCTCTGACCTAAAGAATACTCTATAAATAATTTCAAATTACAATAAAATATAAGCATCATAATAAAATAAAATAAAGCAGATATAATTATCGTAAATCAATATTTATGCACTGTAACATAATATTTACTAATGTTTATCGTGGTGCATCTAGTCAGTCACGGTTAAAGAAAAATTCGAATTTCCGGGGATGTAGTACCATAAATAGAATTACCTTAGTTCATAGAAGTTATACAAATGTCAGTTATTGGAATCTTTGGTGTTTATGAAATATCCAGATATAACAGATATACCTAATGTACTTCGACTAGGCTATTTATCACAATTTTATATTCAAGACTTATAATACATGAGTGTTATTGTAATGTCTAGGAGAATAAAAAAAAATCGAGCTATCAAGTTTTTTTGCAGTTCAACTGTATATATATATATATATATTTATAAACTTATGAAAGACACTTACATAGATATATAGGTACCTATTTAATTTTTTTTTACATATCATTTTTGATAAATTACATCAAATATTACAGCTTGAGAATTTTATATAGGTAGTATAATAATAAAATAAATATAATTTACCAATTAAAAATAAATACAATAAATAAACTCACATTATATTTCTTCATATCTTTTATCATTAATGAACTCCGTAACCATTTTCCAATTCTTGTATGATTAAACACTCCATAGTAACAATTAGTTAGTGGATCAAAGATTACTTCAGAAGATAATTTATCAGAACTGCTCCAACAATGCACTTGGTTTTGACTGGGCAACTAAATATGTAGATAGGATACAAAGAGTTTAAAATCTACAAATACAAATATGAAATAATATAATATAAATAAAAAAAATAGGTACTAACATGAAAACAAGTAACCATATTCTTCGATAAAGTTACAATAATATTATCGGATTCTGCATCATTTGAAATCCCCAAAAAATTAGATTCAATAATTGAACCCAAACTGTAGGATGTATCGAGTTTAATCATGATGTAAGTATAATCATTTGCAAAATACAATAATAAAATGTTAGACAAAATCCCCAAAAAAAAATTAAATGAACCCCGTTCTATACTTCTGTAAACAGATTCAATACTAAAAAGTAAAAAGTAAAAACACGTGTATATGTAAAATGTTATCAAATTTTGGTAACAGTTAACAATCATAGTATTACCACAGTACAAATAATGGCCACTGAGTAACGGTAAATGGTAAATAAAATTTAATCTGTGATATCATCATAGTATAAATCACGGTCTTAGAAGATAGGGTCGGACAATTCCCTCCCGCCGGCCTATAAGAATGTTTCCATTTAGTGAAGCGAAAACGTTTCTAATCACAGCCACTTTTTGTTATAGCGCTAGTGAATAGACGTTTTTGAGGTTAGGGAGTTTTTAATATTTTAAGCATAGACCTTATACTAATAGACGGAACATGCCTGGATAGCGGGATGGAGTGGTACATCCGAGAGAAATAGTGTGTCAGTGATGCCGATTTAAAGAAATAAATGTATGGTTTATTACCTTATTTATTG
>JAIPRM010004387.1:0-23105 GCA_025469315.1 Stegophylla sp. TES_Ste_2020 | reverse complement strand
TATATAGTATAATAACTATACATTGATTTTATTTATTATTTATTTATTTATTTTATTTTTACATACCTATATATTATTATCATTGGTTTATTATTTTTATTATTGAGTATTAATATATAAACATTTTATTTGTTTTATTATTTCCAATTATAATTATTATAATATATAAATAATAACTTTTCTTCAGAATACGATAGTTTATGTTATATAAAATCCATATTATATTACAAACAACTAAATATCTTTATTAATGTTTATTTCTCCTTAAAATAAGGCAATTAAAATTTAAAAATCAATAATAATCTCACAATTTTAGGTATCACACAAATTTATCGAATATATGTACGTATTATTATCATTTACAATATTAAGTAATATAATACCTGCCAATGCCTAATAAAATAGCTTAATTTAATTTTTCCCAACTTTGTGATTAGTAAACAGAGACTAGCCGTGGACTATATATAATTGGGAGAAGGGGCGGTTAAACGACAACTAATGATGTATAAAAAAAAAAAAAAAAAGTTTATTTATACCAACGTCGTTATCTCGACATGGAGAGTCACCAGATGACACACAGCAGAAGCCAATGACATCACGGATCGAAGTGAACAAATATTTAATTCATCAGCATATACATAGTATTACAAATATTTATTGTAAAAGAAAATATGGTGTCTTCAATATTTCAAAAAGAATTAAAAATAATTGAACTCATAAGTACTGTAAAATGAAAATCGCACGTGAAACATTCCGTATTCATTATCTCTAATGACTTTATTATTAATAATTTTAATATACACTGTAATCATGTCTGGTCTATCCCACTGACACACCATTAATTTATAGTTGTAGAAAACGACAAATGGTTCAAACATAATATACCTAGCATTGCCACGATATTACGTTATTATATTGTAACATGGTTTCATACGATACGACACATTATAATAATTAACGATTGAAAACTCCATCGTACTAAAAAATTTTTTATTTTTTCCACTTTAATCACCATCGAAGCGCCCAATCAGCGATTTTGTTTGAAGGACCCGACCCCTTAAATGATTTGTGATTTTTTTACATTAATAAATTTGCATATATTGGCAATAGATTTTGATAATATCAAATACAGAACTTTCCACCTCACATCAAATCATTCCGTGAAGGGTCATATAATTTAACCCTCAAAGTTCTAACAAAATGATTTTTTTTTTACGTAATATTTTTTCAGATAATTTGTTTTGTTCTTTTTCTAATATAGTAATAAGATATGCTAAAATTAATGCAAGCTATTCATTATGTGCTTTATTAACTATACGACATTTTGATAATTTGACTCACTTAGCTCACAAAGATTCTAAAAAGGTTCCTAATCAAAGAATAAATTGAAATTCTTCTAAGGATTATAAATTATGATTTTCATATATTTATAGCTGACATTTTCTCGAGATTATAATATAAATATTTTCTGCTAACTGGTTTTGTTTTAATTTCAAATCATAAATACAAGAAAAAATTCATTCGACTTCTTACACAAAATATTATATATATTCCCGATAATTTTGTATAATCAAGTGATTTATGATTTATATATATTTATATATACCAATATATATATATATATTGGTATTATTAACCTATAAGTTTTTTTTTTTTTTTGAAACCGTAATTTTTAACGATCACCGACCATATTTACAAATTAGAAGCCCCTGCCTAGCTGCCTTGACAAGGACGAGACTGTCCGCATTTCCCTAGCCGATTAATATCGCGATGACTGAACGGGACATTTATTATTAATTGTGTATAACGATTTTATTAATTACGATTTCAAATGTTCGGTATAAACGAAAAAATGGAGAATAAACGGTCCGTTTATTATAGCTTATTTCGTTAAAAAAAAAACGCACTACTCGAGCAATAAAATTCGATCCTCTTACCTGCGGTACACTCATATGATATGCTCGAGTTGAGTTCACACGCGGAATAACGTGCAACGCAATAATTCGAGTAGAAAATAAACTGTCGATTGGCTGAACGTTAAATGGCACGCACGGAGCGTAATTCGTTTGCATTCGACTCGAGTGATTGTAAAGTGCACAGGAAGTATACATAGGTTATTTATATAATACATGATACACGTGTTTTTTTTCAACGTTCGTGTGTTTTGCCGTTGGGAAAAAAAAGTCGATGGTGGCCGTTGAGTAGTTCCGACTCGTGTATCCGTTTAAAAAAAAAAAAAAAATGTATGCGACGTTATTTAATTCACTAAGAGATAAAAAAAACACCGTATTGGGTTCTAAAAGAAAAAAATTACAGACTAACCGACATTTCTTGATCAGCATCAAAGATTAAAATCAGCACAAATAATTTGGCGCTCATAAAAGGTTTAATGGAAAACAAAATCACTGACAGAACAGCCGAGTGGAAGATTTTGTCTCAAGGACGGTGTACGATACCATGATAAAATACCTAAGAAGAGTTAACGCATGGCTATAAGTAATATGGAAGTGGTGTTCTGCAATAGAGGACCTACACTGGAAGATCATAGTAGAAGTGGCAAAGAATCTAATTATACCTTTTTACGTCAAAATAGAAGTAAAAGTGTAATCATTACAATATATCAAAACCCGAACGTCCACGGCTGGTCTCACCAACTCTTTATTAGTGTTATATTGGCCTCCAACGTTCAAAATATTTAACTTAAAATTTTAAATAGGACAAGGTCTTTTGGTGGAAGATGAGATATATTTTTTGAGAAGTGCTTACTCTTTGAACACAAAAATACATTAACATTTAAAAATAACTTATTAAAATATTTTGACATTTCGTTTAAAGTTTAAAATATAGGTATCATAAATTATTATTATTCATATTTTTTTTTCAATCGAATTCTCACATGAAATTAATTTTTGTACTGTCATAATTTTTTATTGAACATTGGTAATACTTAAGTTAATTAATATTAAGCTAAAATTGTAAAAGCTATTACCTAATTTTCAAAATATTGAATGCCGTAAACAGCTACGATAAAGATAATAATAAGATATTTAAAAATCTATGTAACAAAGGTTTTCTAAAGTGATAAATAATTAATCTCCATACTATTTTATTATTATTTTCATTATTACTTTACATTGTTCAAGCTCGGTAATCGTTTTTCATGCCATATTGTGATATTCTCGAGTGTCTAAAGATAGTAATATTATAATAAATTATACTTGGCTATTCATCTAAATTTATCTTTCCATAATCTACGATCAATAACATTATAACATGTTGTTACAATTATCAATTCACGATTTTAAAACATCGTTAGTATCGTTCATTTTATTAATACACGCAAAAAGCTGTTCTATATTTAATTAAGTTATTCCGTAATTTTTTCAAATACCTTTAATTATTTCGCTGATATTATATGACCTATTCACCGAAAATGGTAAACGTTAAATATTATTCTAAATTGAATAAACAAAGAATTATTTTGATTACTTTCCAAATTATTAAATTTTAATTTAAAACTTTTGAAACATGTCAAATTAAATCACCATTTTTTGCAGTAATTTTCTACCTCCCCTCACCCTTATTATCCTATACTCGTGTAGATTATACCATGGGTCTCCAAATTACGGCCCATTGATATAGTTTTACAGGCACACTAGTGGTTAGTTAAAAAATAGGCTAAAACTGGATATTATTGCAATAAATTGTTTGTATATTTTGTGCCACTACTAAAAGGTTTTGAAAATATTTTTACATGGACCTTGATCAAAAAAAGTTTGGAGACCCTTGATTTATACAATAAAGTTAGCAACCATTTGTACATTCATAGGAAGTTGATGCCGAATTTCAATTTTTCGATAGTTTGCGTTTTTATTAAAAAATATATTTCTTTAGTGAAAATTCACTACATATATATTACCAAAAAAAGAAAAAACTCAATCAATATTCTTCCACTGTCCCGAGAATATCGATATGTCTGTCTTCAGGTCACAAGAGAAAAAAGTTAAGATTGTGATTATTTGGCTAATATCTGATAGCCGGGGTTAAAAAAAATCTGATACTTTCACACTCCCACTCATGCAAACACACACACACACACACACACACACTCGTGCTTACTCATACACAGGACCTGGTGTAATCATCACCTGAGTGCACACGTGATGATGTTTCTTCCGGTATCCATGTTGCGCGTATATTACAGAACCGCCGCACATCCATCCGTTCACGATAGGAGACGGTTATCACGAGGGCGGTCGCGTCGGATGGCAGTGTTTCATAACCAAGGGTGACGGGCCTCTGAGCATCCAGTGGCTGAAAAACAACCAGTCGCTGGACCCGGCGTCCTCGCCGTCGTTATCCGTGACTTATCAGAACGAGTACAGCAGCTCGGTGCTCATCGAAAGCATACGGTTGTCGCACGAGGGCAATTACACTTGCCGGGCGACCAACCCCGTGGCCACAGTCGATCATACGGTCACGCTGACCGTACTCGGTACATATCCGCACACGCACATTCACACTCACTCACACACACACACACACACACACACACACGCACATACGGGGTAGGCTAGCAGCCAGTTTTTAGGAAAACCTGTTAAAATCTAAGTTTTATGATTTTATACCACTGAAACCGTAAGTTTTGAAATCCAAAACCGAAATATTTTGATTCCAATCACCGTTTTAAGCACCGATATTAAATACAAACGGTATTTTTTCTAAATTAGTAAAACTCTCGTTATTTGCAATTCAATGCATAAGCCCTTAATGCAGTGATTCTCAACCCATTGGTGGGTCACGGGATCGTGAGAAGTTTTTTTAACTATATAGATTCTAAGTAAGGTATATTTTTAACCAAATCCCACTATCAAATGATACAGTTGCACATTTGTATGCATATCTATAATTATACTCATTATAAAGTATAAACCAATAAATTAATAAGTAATAAATTGATTTTGATTTATTAAAACTACTTTTATTTTATCTTATACATGTAAAATCGTGTGGGTTGCAATAGATTTTCACGGGGAAACTTGGATCACGGGGAATCGTGATACCAAAAATAATGAGAGCCACTATCTTACTGTCTAGCCCCATCTTTTAAGAGAAAAATTATTTAAATAATATGTATAACTATTTAATTCTAGGAAATTTCAAACACTGGTTAAAACAGTATCCGGAATCAAAATTTTTAAAAACAGATACTTTTTAAAATCCATTCTTAAAACTTAAAACCGTCACCGGTTTCAAACCCTTCAACTGACAAAAGGGGAAAAATCAAAACCACGAGAATACAAATAGCGAAAACTTTTACAGCGAAATGAACAAAATATCAAAACTGACATAATATTTTATCTATTTTACATTTAAATTATATTATGTGTACCACATTCAAAATGGGCCTTTAAAATTTTTAATTTGTCTTAAAATACTATTTTCGCTACCCCATTTCTTGTACATTTCGCTAGTATAATATTTTCGCTAATTTTGTTTCTCTCCGTTTTTGCTATTTTATCCGAGACACACACACACACATACACATACAATCACACACATACGTACACACATAAATACAAAAACTGCGTATACAATATACATATATATTATATTTGTATCAGGGAAGGCGAACCTATGGTACGTGTGCTAGTTGGCATGTAGGTCGAATTTCAATGGCACTCGATAACATTTTGTATGACCTTTTTTTCACTCCTAAAATATATTTAAAAAAAAAAAATCATATTAAATTATTTTTGGCCTCTCAAATAGTTTTAAAACTCTCGATTGCAAAATTATGACACTACACCACGAAAAAGGTTCACCATCCCTGATACATATATCATTTTCGTCGTTGTAGCCGCATCTACCAGTTGTGGTCGTTGTGTCATGTGGACTGCGCAGGATGTTTCAGCGACAATAGGTCCACCGGTTTTACGCCGTTATGGTTCAAAATTAATAACCGGGCTGCGGATGTTATCATATTAAACGTGTCGCGAAACACTGATCTCGCTACAAATCCGAATCTACAATAAACACGCGTTACTATCAATGAAAAAGGCGCTCAGATGAACCGATATAAGAGAACCGATCTAAAACCCGAATCTCCGGTCGTTAATCGCGAATTTCGTAAAAATTGTGGATGCTTGAGGGTATCTCGCAACAACCCTTAGACTTCGATTAAACACCCCCAATTTTGTGTTAATTGGCATAGTCGATGTGAAATTTATACACCATTTCAAGTCCTCCAGAGAATACGGAAGTCGTACAATATTTATTTTAAGTGAATTAATTTAGCATACTCACATCCGAAAAAAAATTTACCCCAACGCACGCAGTTCACACGATACGAGATAGTGATAGAAAAGCGGTTGCAACGACAATTTTTTCTTAATTTTTAGTTTTTATTTTTCTACTCATTTATCACTTAACAACACGCTATCACGTGGCCTCAACACCAGCTCTCGCACCATCGGATACACGCACTTGCGTTGTCCGTTAATTTTTTTGTATTTTGTTAATTTTTTTTTTCACGCACACGCACACGCAGCGATTGCACAAAATCACCGCAAACGTGTACACTGCACGTAATATTATATATATATATATATATATTACATTTGTACACTCTGTTTTTATCACCGTATACCTATATAGTATTTTCTTATGTTATCCTCTCTTCTCCTGTTTCGGGGGGTAAAAAAAAACTCATCACGCTCTATAACACGCGACACTGCACCAGTTCCGCACTTTGACGCACAAGCACCTTAATTTTGTTATTATTATTATATTTTACACGTATTATATATAATATATTGTGTATACACGCATTATATATAAATATATTATTATTATTATTATTATTTATTACATTTATCTATATGTATATTCTATTATTCTATAGCTTATGAATTGTCACTGATGTCACGCGAATATTCTGTATATTATATTATACACTGTCTGGAGCACTTTAATAATAATAACTACGACAACAACAAAAATAACAATACATTTAATATTGTACTGTTACCGAAAATTGTGTAACAGTATAGAAAACGCATGTGACCAGATCACCACGTCCCTTGTTTCCGCCGGAGAAATAAACGACATCGTAGAGTTTTATCTTTTATACAACAAAAATGAAAACAGAAAAATACTACCGTGTTTTTCTGGTTTTTAGAGTTATACAATGCAAAAACCTAAAACAAAGACAAAGTCACAGGTATAAAAATAATAAACAACATTGACTCGACAACAGTATGTCTAAACCAGCAAGCCGCGTGATGCCGCTTTTCCACAATATGTAAGGTTATAATGTAATTTGCCAATTTTTTACCATCGCAACAATAATGAATTTCCATTTAAAATTTATAGAATTTTATTAACTGTTATCCTAGAATAATATTTTTCATTCGACTTCGTATTTTATAGTATGTATTGACGAATTTTCGTTTCAAAGCATAACGATTTTACAAGCCTTCTAGCTCATAGTGTAATAATAATAATAGACGCTGAAAAGGCGATTCCGTTTTCAGAAATATCCACGCGTACTCGATAATAACGTTGATCTCGTTTATTTCTCCACCCATCCTACGTCGTAGCGCATACATAATAATTACTTTTGCGACTATGCCACACGTCTGCCGGTGGAACGACTGATTAGCCGAACAATAATAATAACCAAGACGTTGCCGTCGTCATAACGCTCATAAAACTTTTGTCATTCCTAACACCCCCCCCCCCCATATACCGGTCACATGTGTTGATGTAACACATACACTCAGTTTAAACGCGCACTATTAATCCTCTATTTTCACAATTGTTGTACCGTTTATTATTACGTTATCGCACAAGTATAGTAGATAGTATTTTATATATTATTATTATGTGCACACGCGAATGTACGTCGTATGCGTATATTATTGTTATCCATCCATATGTGACGTATAAAATATATCACGTTCAGTGACATACGCAAAGGTAAGTTTCTAGGCTGACAACTTCCCTACCCCCCCCCACACTTATTTGAATGCAGGGTTTTAGTGGAGTTGTTGTTGAGGGTAGGAAGAACCTCATGGTATTATGACCGATTTTGCATACGTAACTCACTATTGCATACTCTGTAAGCCATTTATAGTTGAGTAATTTTTATGTGTGTATTTTGATTGTGCTCGCGAACTTACCTACACAAAAGCGTCCGAAATCGGAGAGGGTGTGGTTTCGGTCCGTAGAAAACTGTGAATATAAAACTCTAGTGGATTTTTTTATTGTTCCATACTAGACTATAACTGGAAACAAATTTTGAAGATAAAGAGGCAAAGTGATTTTAATATAATAACAGAAACGCTAAAATTGTATAGGTTTTTTTTTTTTTTTGTTAACTTTAACATCAGGTTCTTTTACAAGAAAAAAAATAAGAGGTCATCTAATGTGTCCACCATAATATTATACATTCAACCATGCAATTGGTGGTTTGTTTCTCCTTTACACGTTTTTTTGCTAAAATGTTTTCTCTTTTTAAATAATTTCAAAAAGGAAAATTCGGGTTAATGGCTCCACTTTGAACGATTTCGAAAGGATAACGTGACCTTATTGTCTCAATTTGAATTATTCATTTTGCTTTCAGGCACTTGCATCTCTTGAAACCGAACGACTCGATGATCAAAAAATAGTTAACGTTTCATTTGATGTATATTTAAAACTATTTTCGAATCAAATTTGTTATGTTCACGTTCTACGCTTTGATTAAATTTCGATTTTCTTTTTTTCTAAACGTGTACAAAACGATGTTTTAACTAAAATATTCAAACGATTAGACGTCAAACCAATAAGCCGAAGCGATCGCACGTGAATAATTTATAACTATTTTTCGAATTTATCAATCGATAAAAAGACAATAAAGGACATAGTAAAAAAAAAAACAAATTAAAAATCCAATAAAACGTAATAATAATATTTCTAACCAATTTGTGGTTAGTATATAATCGAGAGCGATCACAAGGGATTCACAGAATATTTAATACACCGATACGTTTATTTTTCTTTCAATTTTTATCGAAACGTTTCACACACGTGGCATCTGAACGATATTGTCATCAGCTGTACCGTTGCACACCCCATGTTACACGACTTTTTTACATAATTTTTTCAGAACACGATCGAAGGCCTCAAACTCCCTCTCCCGGACGCCTTTCCAGTTGGTTCACGTCACGATGAGTGTGTAGGGGTTTTACATAACACACACACACACACACAGTATTATACGTATTATAATTTATACGCGTACGACGTAGATGAGCACATATTTTGCACGTATCTATAAAATGTATATTATACCACTGTTTGCATTGTTGTCGTTGTACTGATATAACACGACGACAACAATATAATGACGATGTAATTGGACGGTTTTTGTGACAAAGGGATCGAGTCAAATAATACGACATTTCGGTATAATATAAAAACATTTCCTTTTGTTAAATTAATATAGAATTTTGTCTTTTTAGACTTATTGTACACTCTTGGCTTCAATTGGCCAATTGCTTGTACACAAAAAAGGTACTTTAAAATTATTACCTTAAAGTAATTTTTTTTCGACACCAACGGCATATGCATTATTATATTTTAGGTTTTACCACTTGATACTTTTTTAGACGAGTAATTTGTGGGTGAAAAAGTATCACAAGTAGTAAAAATCAAATAATATTTGTCGCGTTAACGTCAAGTCAACAAAAATTTGTTGCTCTAATAGAACTTTCTCCCAAAAAAATACATTTTTTGATTTTACGTCACATTACAGTATAAATTGTATCTGTCCGTCATTCATTACTTGTGGTATACCAGTGGCGTAGTGAGCGATATTTTAATTGTAGATAAATACCACATATTTTGGACCCCACACCCAAGTTATTAAAGTAAAACAAAATTCCACTTATCAGAAAATTTCGGAAAGATCCCATTTGACTTATTTTATAAAAAATAACGTGTTTTTTCAAATTTTTTACCTATTTGGACAATTTAATAAATGTTAGTTGAAAGTGTAAGAATTAATTTGGATCAATTTATGAATTTTTTGAACACGAAACAATTAAACAAACATAAAACGACGTATCATAATAAAAAAAAAAAAGAAAAAAATCGTGAAACAAAAAACAATCATAAAATATATTTTTTTTTTTTTTACATATATTGTCCATATCTATAAGATTAATATGTGATAAAAAAATAATACACAATGTTTATAATTAAAAACACGTTAAACGCAAAGAGTGAACAATGTTTAAATTTCCAATAGGGTTAAATGTAAAAAGTTTACAACGTTTTAATTTCTATTAAAGATAAATAGTATACAATTAATAAACGTTAAAAAAAATTTTTTTGTTTTCTGAGTACTTAAAATGTTGGCAGTATTAAAAATTCTGTTTTTTTTTTTTTCATTGTCTAAACTAATTATTTAGGTTCAATTATTTTACAAGATTTTTTAATGATTGATCCATCTTTAGTTATATAAAAGCGATTTATTTCAATTTGGTGTTATCATCAAAATCGAGGTTTTTTTATTAGTAGTACAATGATACTTTTTCGCTTTGTGGGGTAGTAAACCGATTTTAGGCTACTATACTGCACAGTGAACTATCGTAGTCAGTAAATTAAAGATAGTTGAAAGTTACTGCCATGACATTAACCATCACCATTTACTGTCATCGTGTAAACACGTGGCATAAAACATCGAACGATTTTCTCGCAGTGACCGAGAAGTCACCACTCGATCCCTTTCAGACGACACGAAAACCGTGCAATAATATTGCTAAAGCGACATCAACGCCTTTCATCGTGTTGGTGTTGTCTCGCTCGACTCGTGTGTGCCGTTTTCCTCTTCCCCAGACACCGCCATTGTCCGGTGGTTTTTCTTTTCTTCTTTTTTTTTGTTTTCTGTTTCCAGTACCGCCCGAGATCACTCCGTTTTATTTTTCCGAGCTGACCGAAGGCTCTAGGGTTCAGGTGGCGTGCACGGTGCACCAGGGCGACCTGCCGCTGAATCTGACGTGGCTGAAGGACGGCGGCCCGGTGCACGGTGGGTCCAGCGCGGCCGCCGTGACGCCATTCAACGCGTACTCCACCATACTGACCGTGAACAACGTGTCCCGGTCCGACACGGGCGACTATACGTGCGTGGCCGCCAACCCGGTGCACAGCGCCGCGTACACCGCGCACCTGAACGTCAACGGTACCCCGACCACACACCTGTTTTCCGCGGCCAGTATAGCAGCAGCCCCGCAAGCGCAGACCAAGGATGCGGGACGGGTGAAGGACGTAGACCGGGGGGAGGGAGGCTAAAAACACAAAATAAAATCTGACTATTTAATTTGGTATTCGTAATAATATTTATCTATACGAATAGCGCTTAATATTATTGTGATTGACGGATGGCTTAGCCCTCATAGCCTTCCCTTAAATACGCTCCTGGCATAGACGTAAATAGGGGTCTTGAGAGTCTTAGCCCCCACAAAAATAACACAAATACTCTCCCCCACATTTTTATAAATCACATAAGGTTAATACCATTGCCGGGAGAAGGAGGGCTAAATCAAACCAATAAATATTTTAGCCCTTTCCCCCCCCCACAACATTTTTTACTCTAATTCCGCTTATGGTGAAGAGTTTAATGAGTGACTGTGGGGAGTTCCTAGGGGAACGAAAAGAACGTGGAAGGACCGAACGGCATAATATTACTACGTGCTTTCAGTCGTTTGTAGGTCAGAGGACGTATACAGTGTGACCTACAGAAACTGGGACCGAACTGGAACCGTATAGATTTCGATAGATTTCGATAAAATAATTATTTTTTCATCCGAAACCGAATTTCTTGACTATTTAAGAACAAAAATCTAGTTCAGAATTTTTATAAATTCAGGAACTAAATCAGGCTTTTTTTTTCAAAGTCGAACCAAAACCCATAAAACTATTAAGTTTCCAGTCTCTGCGTTTTGTCTTAGAAAACACTAAATATAGTCTAACCTCATTATATTCTCTAAGAATATACCCATAAAATTATTTTCTAACGATTTAATTCATTAGTATTAATAAAACAATTAGCATCTAAAATAAGAAAGGACAGTTACTTTATTTAAATAATATATTTCTGGCCATGACCAAATAAAAAAAAACTTTTTATATGACTGAAACTGTACTTTTGTTCCTCTATTAATCACCACGGAGGTATTTGGGTATCTTAAAATTATATAATTAATTGTCGTTTTTGAAAACAACTTAGAAAATGAGACTCAAAAAAATAAAAATCCAAATATGCCAAAAAAAGTTAATAGATCTAAATGTGCAGTATAAAATTACAGATTTTAATTTTTCACAGCATGAAACTCATTTTTACTCACTTTCTTTGTTCGAGGTTGCACAAAACGAAATATAAGAGCTCTAAAAGTCCTCTGCTCTAGTCATATAGACCCCTAAACAACTAGACCAATTTTATAAAATCGAAAAGTTCCAAAAAATAATTTAAAGTGCCAACGATTGTGCACTTAAATTAAATTTATCAGATTAACCGATTTCAAATATCAAAAACCACATTATACAATTAATTTTACATAGATTACCGGTTTATCTCAGATTAATAAGCTATTTTGAATTTTGACTTTCAATGACTTCCCGCGGTTGGCGTTCACTATACACAATTAAAGTAATGATTCACCGAGTACCTACCTAATATCTATGAATAAGGAAAGAAACCATTCGAGTCGTTAGAGAAAAATGGACCACAGTCATCCAATACGAATCACGCTTCCATTGACATTATCTTGTTAGGCAGGTACCGAATGAGAGTATAAATTTTATTTTCCCCGCAATAACTTTTGATCGATAAAAATACAAAAGGGAATCTGGTACGGTTGCGGCGTAAAAATACGACATTCGTATGCCAAAGAGGAGAATTGGAATTTTTATAACATGCCGTGTGCGTTAAATAACGAGTGTGGATAAAAAACGAAACGTTGCGGCACGAATGACATCGAATAAAATGGAACTACTCGAATAAACGCACCTAAATCATAATAAAACGAGCAATGCGTCGTAACCGCCACCGGGGTTTACCTATACGTCACCGCGCGATATTCGCATGAATGTCCGATCGCATTAAATTAGTATCTATTATATTACATATCTGCATAAACATACGTTGTAGCCGTGATTTCGCATCATTGACCAGATTAGCATAGGACGCGAGACATTAAAATAATAGTGATAATAGCAATAATAATAGTACTGTTTACGGCCTATTCGTAACGAACGGATCATCACAGGAAAAATCAAAATGTATTTATTTTTTTACTATCCATTGTGTTGGCAAAGACCACCCCCAGGAGTCAATAGTCTAATTGCCAATTGGATTCCTTATTAGCTTTACATATTATTATTTATTATCGACATAAGAACTGTTTATAATTTGGAATCTTATTGAATAGAAAATATAGTTAAATAAATATATAACATTCAGTAACATGTTATTTAAACTTTCAGTCTTTGCCCGTCAACTCTTATATCAGAACCATATAAATATTCATCAAAGTCTCGAATTTTCACTTTACTTTGGCAGTTCGATCAGTAGCAAACGTAGGAAGAGGGTGATAAATTATTTAAAATTTACAATAAATAAACCCCTCTTCTGAAATTTTGTCTTTCATCCGCCCTTAACTTTGATTGTAAATTTCTGTAACAAAAATGTAGTTAAAACTACAAAAATAAAATTAAGTTCCATTGATTGATGATTGAAAAGCGTTTGAGCTTACTCACTTTATCATGAATTTCATTAAAGTATTTGCAATAGTATGAAAAACGTGTCCTATAACTCAAGACGATTCAAATTGTGTTGTATCGTGTACGTGTTTAATAAAATAAAGTGTTTGTAAAAAATTTACTAAATTTATTCAAAACCTTAGTCCATGATTAAAATTTTGAATCATATTATAATTTATAAACTTAGGTCTTAATTTATATTATGGTTCAAAATTAAAATTAACATCAATATGATAATAAAAAAATATGATTACAATTACAATCAGACTTGTGACAACTGGTGCTGGTCTTCGCCAACACGATGGATCATAATTTTTTTTCCTGTTATAATCCGTTATTCGTACGGCTTTTTTTGCGTACTGTTTAAAAACAGACCGACCGAAGTGTTAAGAGTGATCCATGTCATCGAAAGTTTGGCCATTACTATTTATACAATTTTTGTAAACTTGACATATCACAGAATCAAATAATCAAAACTGGTCGAATTTTGTATCATACGTTTTGTATTTTGGATTTCAAATTGATATATTTCGAAACTAAGAAAAAATATTTTTAAAAATCCTTAATCTCACGAAGTATGTGCATATATTTTTAAATCCGTCTATTTTTATTTATAATATGAATATTACATGATATACTCACATATTTAATATACAGAATAATTAGATATAACTTGGGTATTAAAAAAGAAATCTTCTTTGAGGACCAAATTATGTAAATTGATATTATTTAAAAAAAAAAGAGCCTATGTTTTTATTGAGTTTTACAATATTTGTGTACCTATATACATAAACTTGTCTCGAGAATTCAAAGTTTTTTTTTTAATTTTTAAAATATTTTTACAGAATTTTAAAATAAATCAATCTGAAGTCCACATCAAGAAGAAACTTTTGTTAGATGGTATAAGGTCTATGAGCCCAAATTATTATTATATGATTGATAAAAAAAATTGTAATGATAAGGCATATTATGCTTTCCTGCGGGGAAACGCTAGTGGTTTTATGGGTAGTCAAGGGAGGAGGTGGACGTCACCACTCACCTGCTTATTTACACCGTAAACATTCACATCTATACGGTCGCAGAGTCTTCGGCGTCGGTGGCGGAGACGCTCATGGAAAACGTCAAAAACATACCATTAATTATTAGTTAACAACGACAGTCACGTGCGGGGGGGGAGGTTCGTCGTAATTCTCGCGTGACGAGCCGTGTTTCAGATCTCCTCCGACCACGACGGTCTTTGTCGCCGAGAATAATAACAATTTTATCGCGGCGCTCGGATCCGATTTCACTTGCAATTAATGGACTCGGCGCGGGCGTGATGTATGTTTTTACCCGGCACTCCAATGGCCGACATCTCATCTTCCCGGGGCATAATTTTCCCGGCAATGCGATATACATTATATTACTATTATTATTATTATTATTATTTTTAGTATTATTATTCCTGTCACGACGACTTTTACCCGACAACATTTTGATCCGCGTTTCAAAAGATCGAAATAATTGACGTTTTTACACGTGTTCGTTAAGCAAAAAGTTACACACACGCATGGCTGGTATGTGACATTTTCCTATGACGTACATTAGTATAATACGAATTATTACCATAATCGGATATCACCACTTTCGAGCGAATTTCACGAGCAAAAAAATATTTAATACATAAATACGATATTGCATCGCGCTACCGAGTACGTTTCTATCGTAATTTTTGGTAAACTCGTTCGAACATTACATTTTTTTAAGGAAATCGCTGGTAACGCTAAATTGTAAATTAATTAACACGTTTTGGTTATTTTCGATCCAAAATATATGTTTATTATAATATAATTAAATATTTTTATTCGATAGCAGCCCATTCTGTGTTAATTTAAATTCGCTTTCAATATTATGTGGATAATTTTCATGATAGGATTAAGCTGTATCACTCAAGCCGGGAAATTTAGAAATCAAAAATGATTACTTTTCCCAACATAGTACTCACTGTGTCTGTAAAGTCAATGGAACAAAATCTTCGGTGAAAAATTTTAATTTCAAACGATTTTATATTAATGTCGTAATATAAATTATCGATAAAGCTATATGCAGACACAGTACTTACGAATAAAAATCGTTTGAGCTGAAAAGGCAGTGAAGAGAAAATCGAGGCCTAACCCATGAGCCCCCCTTTTGCCTCATAATTTACATACATGTTCGATATTTTCAATTAAAATGCTATTTGTTTATTTATTGTTTAAAATCATGTTTTTTATTTATGAAAATGTAAAATATTTTGTTCATTATACTTAATATCCAAAAATGTGCTTTTCTTGCTTTAACTGAAGAAAATGCTTTGATAAGCTCTTCAAAATTTAATTTCCTAGTCAATTTCGATTTTAAGCATAGAGTTTCTAGCCCTGAAAGTCTAATTTGTACAGAGCAAAATTCATTAAAGTTTTTTATTCTTGCCGAAACACTAAATAAAACGCTCATCAGAGACAACAATAACTGATAGGTGCAGAATATACGTGGAGCGATGCAAACGTTTTTGAAGATTTTTCCTATCATTTTCACGTTGATGACATATTATAATAAATCGAATGAAGATATATGAGATTTGAAATTTTCTTCATCTATATTTTTAAATTAGATAACTTCATTTGACAATTTTATTGTTGAGGTACATCGCAGTATATTTTGTTGTAAAATTCTGTAAACCCACTTTTTTTTTATTTTTTGGTAAATTTACCTGCCCCCCTTCCATGAAAATTCCGAGCCCAGGAAGAATCACCTCCGACAACTCATCCTCTCGTCGAGCCTGTGTGTAGGTACTTGTAAAATAAAATTGGATCACGCTAGTCGCACATATGATGAAATTACGTGATATTTGGTTAGGTTAGGTTAAGTACTTGCATATTTTCAACTTTATTTGTTACCTATCTGAGGTTATTTTGAAAAATTAAGCCATGGGATATATTCTTTCTACTGTACCTGAAAAAAATTGTTTGACCGTAGGTATTGTATCTGCATAATATCCTCAACTAAAAATTAAAATAAATTTTCTTTTCTTTCTTTTTTTGCTCCGGTAATCGCATTAAAGTCCCAAACTCAATTATATTATAATATCACATCGTGGATACGTACTAGACGATACGACTTTGTGTTCGATATTGAATTATAGCAGTTAGATCAAAAGACTCAAATTAATATTCTACGGATATGTGGAAATTACTTGACGTTCATAGACACAATAACGTAATTACATACATTCGCACACAACACAATATACACTATATGTACCTATATTGTATATATACTATATAATATAAAGTATCTCACGTTCCTACCCCCTCCTAGTACGCGTACACGGTATTCAAATGGGAAATAACCGCATCCTTGGTCCACTGCGTGCTGGCTGACAAGGTACATTCAATGATTGGTCTACATTTAACGACGGGCCTTTATACTATATTAAACGTGATTTAACACCAATACGATTTTGATTAATTTACTGTATTACTTTATAGGCGAACCTTACGTTCGCATCACTCTTTTTTGTTATTATTATTGCATGCAAACACTATTTCGCACTATGGCACCGTATTTTGACATACTCGGACCGTTTTAAATTTCTCTTTTTTTTTTGTTCCGATAAGATTTCCACTTGAATTCATTGAATTCATCTAATCGTCGTTTACTGTTTAACATATAGTGCCCCCCGAATGGATCATTGAGCCTAAGGACGTAAACGTGGTGCGAGACGACCAGGCAGAAGTCAACTGTTCGGCATCGGGACATCCCAAGCCGACAATCAAATGGAGAAAGGGATCAAGTAATAAATACACTAATACATATATTCATGGGCACAACAAAATCATATTTTCGGGGGAAGGGATAAATTTGTTTTCAAAAACTCAATGAACTAACCCACATTAAGTTAGAAAAAATATTTTAACGCATTTCCTAAGTTAAGAAATTACAGCAGATTTAAAAAATAAACATATAACATTTTGATTTTATTTAAATCTTGCAAGTTCAGCCTTAAATTAATGATAAAAAGAAAAATGATTTTTTCAGTATAGAAATTATATGTGTTAATGGAAACAAGTTTTGGTAGAATACACTAAAAATATTTATTTGTTACGGTCCCATCTAGATGTGCCCATGAATATATTATTAACATGATACGATATTATATAAATAGAGATATGATGTTGATAATAAAAAAAATATCAAAAGTAATAGAAATAAAAAAAAAAATCTTTAACAACCAAAGATTTTAAAAAATTACCTAATGTTATTCATAAATATTACTTATATTAGAGTAATAGAAAATTGAATGATATAACATGTTCATTAAACAATTAAATGAAGTTAAACATTTTTTAAAAAAAAATCCATGACAGATATGTATAGAATTAATTAAAAATATTTGAGTTCGTTTATTTATTATAATTTATGACATTCGATAACCACGTATATCATTGTATGCCTGACGTACGTATGATTGGGTTTGTAAAACACCCAACAATAAAGTACATTTATTTTTAAAAACTAAAATTTTATAAAACCACCCTACATTGTATTAAAAAATAACCTGTAATATGAATAAATGTCGTAAAAGTATTTTATAATGACGTTAAAAACAGAAGAATGAATAGGTATTAGGTACATTATAGCTAAAAAATGCAAAATAAAATATATATTTTCTGAATCAAGGAAGCGTGAAACGAGTTTATATCTAAGATAGCATTGTATAGGATCAAAGGGTGGAAAATGCGTAAGTCATCAACATCTTATCCATATAGTATATAACTATCATTTTCTGGTAGTTACATGGTGTCGTGTCATGTGATCATTGTGTTTTATTGTCGTGCCAGGCAAAGATTCGGACCAGTTCAGCGATGTGACCGACAACGTGACATCCGACGGTACTTTGGTCATCAGCAAGGTGACCAAAAAACATGACGGTTATTACATGTGCGAGGCGAACAATGATGTCGGCACGCCCATCAGTTCCGTCATTCATCTCAACGTACAAGGTAAGCGATCTCTTTGTGATCTTCTCGTGCAGAAGTAAGTCAACAGGCCGCCATTTTAGTCGAAAATCGTGAGAGTTCTAAAAGTGTTCGGTATCCTTAAGCTCAGAGTTAACACCCTTAATATTTAAGGCGTATATTTAATATTATAATTATTTATAATTTTATATTGATGCCGTTTTATTAAATATTCGTTCTAATGAAAGGAGACAAGTCATTTTTTTTTTCAATTTACTACCATTTATAACAGTGTTTCCCAACCCGTTTTACTTCACATTCTCGTTGAAATTTGTCAAAAAATCTCATCCTCCCCCAACTTCAAATTTTCAAAAAATGTTTGATCTATTTTTTGGTTATACCTTTTCAATTGGCCGCATGTCAAATAATTATTAAAAATAATAAAATTCATTAAATGCATATTTAAATATATTTTATTAATAATTAATTTCTCATCTCCCCTAAAAGTCTGAACACCACTCAGTTTAAGAAATACTGGTTTTTGACTAATAGGTTATATCAGTGCTTTGTTTAAATAAAATAAGCCTGATTCAAATACATTTACATTTTTTTAAACTTGTCCGACTTTATAATTCCAACACCTGCTCGCAGTGTTTAAGAAATGTGTATGTTAGTAGCGTAATGAGGAATCGGTCTGGGGAAGATAGACATTTATCGATCTCGTATACTTTTTATGAATGTGGTGGTGAATTGTTTGCCAGAACAATTTTTACTAGAATCGAAAATTTAAGAAAGTTTTGATGAAATAAATGTATTATTTTTCTTTTGAAAAAATTTTGCTAATAATCGTGCTATCGGTAGTTTTTCGTATGTTCAGAAAAAATACTGGGAAATTTGAAAAACGAATCGTTTATATTTTAGTACTGAGCACCAAAAATTTCTGACCAATAAATGTGTTGGAAAAAGCACAAATACCTAAAGAAAATAGAGTTGCATTGGACGTCTTCACTTCATTCAGAATCTAAAAAGGCTCTGGTTGGATATATCCTTCATCCTGCACCCATAATTACGCTACTGACATATGTGTTGACTAAAGACCACGTGAGCTGGACGACGACCCAAATGCAAGACATGACGGGTACCAGAAAGAATTGATTCCGCGCTGATATGTCTTGAAATAGGTCACCCCGGACGCGTATACACACACACCATTACGAAAAGCCTAGTATAATATATTACACTCACTCTCACACCATATGTCAGCGTACACACACACACACATGTGAACAGATACTAGAATATTATTAAAGGCTGGCGTATACGGTTTGAGACGGTACTGTCGGGTCGTGTTATTTACTTTTTTTATTACCCGGTTTCAGACCCTTTTTTTCATTTATTTATTTGTGGTTTTTTTTTTCTTTCCATCCATCCCTTGCATAGACCTGCCACACATCATACTGCCGAATACGAAATATACTTCAATAAATGGTGGCATGGCGGCCTTGGCCTGCGAAGCGACTGGTGACCAACCGATACACATATCGTGGATCAAAGGCTCCGTTCAACTCAACTACAAGAGCACCAACCTCAGGTAATTTCAGTGCACCGATTTACTGCTACACTTAAGTAATTATTAAATCATTTTATACGTCATAATGAAATTAGCGAGTATGTTTTACAGTCAAAATTAGTGTTTCGTGAATGTTTTACGAAATGTCGATCCGTTTCAGAGGAAATTAATTGAATGCATAAAGTTTAGGTTTTTTATTTTTTAAACATAAAACGTTAAATGAAATTCGGGAAGACTTTTTATGACTCCCATCATGAAAAAAAAATTAATTATAAAAACTAGATTACCGCACGGTCGACCTTAAATTTTAATACTATAACTCGAGGCTTAATGTATTTACTGTCAGGTATACTATAATACCGGCACTTAAAAATCCAATGTGATATTAAAATATTATTAAACATATTATACGACATTTATTAAAACGTGGCAAACCGAAATCGCGTGACGTTTGATACGTATTACGATTTATTACCATTTTTGTTTTGTATTGCATCACATAATATATCGGTCGTTATTAATTCCATCTAAATGTTTTTTGAGTTCACCTGATACTTAAAAATTCAATGGATGGTTTCAAGCATATACAGGGGAACATAATAATATTATCTTTGCAGTATACTATATTATAATTTTTACGTCTCGATTGATATTATGTACTACGTTATAGTTATTAAAGATTTTGGTGAATATATAATATTGTTCGAGAGATAAAAATATATTTGTAATACTTACTCCGATTATGTCTTATTATACTACTAATAAGATTGTACATATATATAATATATATATATATATATATATATATATTACATGTTATGTGTTACGAAAAATTTGACTATCGAGTAATAAATATTATATACAACACCCGGACAATTAAACTGTCTGATATAGTTTGGATAATGTAAAACAAAATTGTTTTTCTTAATTTTCTACAACCAAATATAAAATTTTAAATAAATTATTTTTATTTTAAAAAATTGTTTATTATTTATTTTATTATTTTATCAATCGAATGTTATTACCTTAACTGTTTATTTTATTTTATTATTATTAAAAAGAGACAACCTCCTTCGGGGTGCCACTGCCTACGCATCGAATTAATGAATATATATATATAATAAAAAAAGTCTATTTGTTTAAAAAACTTTCGTTATAATAATAGTGTTTAGATTTACGTTTACGTCGAAGTAATATTTTATTTATACGCATATATAAAAATGTGTCGCGTGTGCGTGTATGATAATAAATAATAAACGCCTTTAAATTCACGACGAACGAATTTCGTATTCAAACACAAATCCGGATTTTGGATTGATGAAAAAAAAATGTTTAGCATAAAATGCATTTTATATTTATAGCGTTCTAATGAAATGTCGTGCGCAGCAGCGTTGAATACTCGAATAGACTGACGTGCGTTATAGTGATTTCTCGCTGCACTTGTGCGCACATTCTGGAGGCTTTGTGGAATATGTGTATGGCTTACCGACGAATATACAAATAAAAATATAAAATACTCGGATTTACATTTTAATCGACACTCACGAGAAGAATAAATAGGCTGAAAACGTATGAATTCAAGACAATCGTGGCAGGGAATCTTTACATTTAGACCGGTCGTTACCAGTTTTATGTGCGTATTATTCATCGCTTCGCGTCAATTGAAAATCGATTTCAAACTATTTTATGATAGTTATTCGTATTGCATCGCGAAAGAATGCCATAAAAATATGATACGATATCAAACATATATTATTATCATTTTTTTTTCGAGAAAAAAATATTTTACGACTTGTATTTGAAACAGTCTTTCAATACGTTTCGGGGATCCACTGATTTTTCTACGATTGAATACTCTGTAAGCATTTTAATTCAAAAGATCAAAAGCCAAAAAAAAGACCTTTGATTCCCTAAAAAAATTTTAAGAAAAATCATCTTACACGCGAATGCATAATATAGTTGTTTACGATTATTTTTTTTTCCAAACCCAATACCTACTTAAAATAATACTTACGCAATTCGAAATGATTTCCGGTAAACGTTACATAAAGATATGTGTACTTATTTGTGTTCGTTTTTCGTGTATTATTATCGCAATGCTCTTGGAATTGGTTATAAGAATGTCACAATAATTTTAATACTAAACAAACAACGAAAATAATGTTTGTTTAAATAAATTACATTCGCGTATGATTGAAAAATAATATACATTATATCGTATGCACATGAAATTCGACCGCTTCGTCTATATTTCTTTTCGCTGCAACCCACTTGCGCCCATCATACCTTTTTTATAGCCCACTTGCGCCCGAAATCATAGCCCATATGCGCCCGAAATATTTTCAGTAAATATGTTTCAAAACCGTGCAACGTTACCGATTTTTTTATTGAAATTTAGTGCAATACGACCGCTGACTTATATAATATTAGTATTAACGAGTAGAAATACGTGAAATCCGTTGATGAGATTACTACTCTGGTCAAGCTATTTCCGATTTCAACTATTTTAGATTCTGAACGAAGCGATCAAGCTAATGTTTTTACAATGATATATATATTATATATATTTTTATTTTTTCTGTGAACACTTTTTTGTATAGATTTACTTGTTCAATAGTCTTGATTAGCAATTTTTTGAAACCGGATTTGCCACAAATTGGTGTACTTCAGTATTTGAAATTATTAAATTCATTTAAACCCATTTTTTTTTTTTTTTTTTTAATTAACTGAAGTGAATAATGATGTGTGTGAAT